>OZ017738.1:333255564-333518064 GCA_963969285.1 Odontomyia ornata | reverse complement strand
CGTACATTGGCGAATGTCCTGCCGAGAGGAACCAGGTAGATTCGAGCAAATTAATGAATGGAGTGACGTCACTTTCAGATGTTGATCATGCTTGATGGGTTCTCGGGGAATCATCATGACCTGCAGAGCCACGACAATTCATGAGACACTGAATGGAAGTGGAGTAATTAGATTGCCACCTGACTGCACGATCAGAGAGGATACTGTAAGTATCCAGGGTCATCAAATCTACCATAACCAACTTAACGCGTCATTCACGCCCATTAGGAATATCACAGCCATACTTCCAACCATGATTTCAAATAATACAATAACCACAATAGCTATAGAAACCCTCCAGAAAAACTTGACCAAACTACGCGAAGATATTCAGCAACTCCAATCCAGAGAAGTCTCGCCAGCTACATTTGACGTCAAGGATGTGCACCACTTCACCGTAGGTTGCCTAACGCTAGGAGGAATGGTTCTACTGATGTCCTTTTTGTTGTGGAAACGTCAACAGACGAACATTCAGACGATACCTCCTAAACCACGACCTCGAACTCAATCCATACCGGCACTTACCATAGCGACTGATTTGGAAGGTTAAACCATTGTTCAAGGGGGAGGGGGGAAGATGTTAAGACCTAAAATAAAATTAATAATTTAACGTTCGATATCCGTGCTCGACCCTAATATTAAATTATAATCGATGCCTTTGTTTGACCCTAACATAAAATTCTCTATACATTGTTGCATTTATTCATAGACACTTTGTCAGCAAATTTACGTTTAATGTAACTTAAGATCCATTGTTGATAATGAACTTCCGACTCAAAATGTAATTCAATATGTATGCTTTTTTGGATCTTGAGAAAATTTAATTGCTTTGCGGGTTAGCACAATACAATTTGTAGTTATTAGAATAAGTATTTTTTGATCTTGTTTGAGTCAGAGAAATAAATTTTGTTCATTGTTATTCCAATCACGAAGCAGGCAACAGCTTTTTTATTTCACTGGAGCGATAGTATAGGGAGAGTTGGTGAGGCACCAAATCTCCGCAGGAACAATTAAATTTGGTTGGTTTGTACCAAACAATAATTGAAAGGACAAGATTAAATAAGTGAAGTATAAATGGTGAAAAGCATTTTTCAGTGTGAAGGAAATTAGTTGTGAAGCTTCCAGGGTACCTAAAGGATACATCAGTGTAACACTGAGGTATTAAAATAAAACAGATCGGGTTTAGTACTCGGTCGAATACAAGGAAGCGGAAGGCATTGGACTTGCCGCTATACAAACATTTATGAAAATGCCACACAGAGGAATCCACTGGTTTGGGACTGTTAATTGGCCATATATATATATATATATATATATATATATATATATATATATATATATATATATATATATATATATATATATATAAATAATCCTTCAGCATATCTTTTCCACTCTGCAGTCAATTGCACTGGTACCGCAGCGTCTCACTCAATCTTGAGCTTCAACAGTTTTTGCAAAAAGATCTTTGCTGTCACTGTCACTGGAGTCACCAAGGTCGGCGGGTCGAAGAGTCGAGCTATATTAGCCAGGATAGATCATTTTGTGTACATTGCGGTCATCGTAGGGCACTTGATCGTCTTTGCATGTCCATATCAATTCCAACGCCTTAATATGGTCATCCCGTTCATCTGCGATGTTCAGCTGCAGTGCACAATCCTCTGCCGGGACATTTTTCAACAATTGGTGGTGGTTTGCACACCACTTTCGAAGCTTAAATCCAGCTGGGGGTAGTATGGGTCGCAATTGTGCTTATTTTTCCATTGCTTCAGAAAGACGATCAGCACCTGTCATCAAGTCATGCATATAAAAATCATCGGTTAATGATTTGGCCCCAAGTGGGTACTCTATCGAAGACTGCTGCCAGATATGGTGCTGAAGACGTTCCATAGGTAACTGTGTTGAATTGATAACACCTTATGCTATCACTGGGCTTATATCTCCATGCAATTAGTTGATAATCACGATCTGCTTCAGCTACAAGGACCTGGCGGTACATTTTTTCAATATCTGCCGTAAACACATATCGAGACAGACGAAATCGTAGTAGGATGGTAAAGAGTTCCGGCTGGATGGTAGAAACCAACATGCAATAGTTCGTTTAAACTAATACCTGAAGTGGTTTTACCGGACACATCAAAGACCTCCCTTAGCTTAGTTGAGGTGCTAACTGGCTCGAAAACGCAATGGTGTGGGAGGAAGTAATGTGTTGATGGGATATGGTTCAAATTCACTTCACGCATGTGTCCCAGGTCTTAGTATTCCCGCATAAAGGCGTGATTTGATCATGCAGTGCTTCATTTTTTGATAGCTTCCGTTTGACTTGGAGCAGGCGTGCAACAGCTGTGTCATACGAGCCTACCAATTTTTCAGTACTGTCGCGGTATGGAAGCCTCACCTCAAAACGCCCATCAGCAGTTCGTTTTAGGCCCTTCACAAATTCATTTTCACACTTGATTTCCTGTGATGTCATGGAGGGTGCTCTTGCATCGATTTCTTCCGATTTCCAGAACCGCTCCATTCTTTCGCTTAATTCATCGTCCTTGGCGTTAAAAATGCCACACAGAGGAATCGACTGGTTTGGGACTGTTAATCGGCCAGCCACGACCCATCCAAAAACAGTGTTTTATAAACGCGGCAATTTGATCTGGCCATGAGCGAGGGTTTCATAAAAGACATCTGAGCCCAGCAGCAGGTCAAATCGTCCTGGTTTATGAAACTCGGGATCTGCTATGTCAATATTCCTTGGTATGGCCCAGGAGGTTGTGTGTAGTTCCAAAGCAGGTTGGCGTGATGTTATTTGCTTCAAGACAATCGCGTTAAGCTCACATTGGAATGACGTAACCCGGGACTGCAGTACGAGCCTTGCCATGAGTTGTGCTTGTTGTGACACACCACCAAGGCCTTTAATGGACATATTGTGCTCAACACCTTGCGATTTTAGCTTCTTGATTGCTTCGCTTGTTATTATACTGATCTGTGATCCACTGTCAAGCATCGCTCGAAGCCTCCTCCTTGTCCATACTGAACAATCACCTGAACTATCGCCGTACCCACCATCACGAATGAACCCATAATGGGAAGCTGTTTCCGTGGACAAGGCAGTGGGTGGTCGAATCTCATCAGCTTTAATTACTTGGTTGGATGAACTTTTACTTGCCACTGAATGAATCGTAGTGGAATTTGCTGCAACTTTACCTTCTGAATGTAATCAGGTATGGTGCTTCTTTTTGCATTTACGGCTAGTTCCTGCACTGCAATCAGCCAATCTATGCCCCTCTCTTAAACAATTAAAGCAGAGTTTAAGATGCCTGGCCTTCTCAGTGCAAGCTTGGTGGGATAATCTTCCAAGGGCTTCACAGGCGTAAATATGGTGATTTCCATTGCAGTTACTGCACTTCACTAAGGATTCGCCTGTCGACATCAGAGCCGACGTTCGAAGAGAAGCCGATCCCGTTTGTCCAGACTGCAGCACACATTGCTTCCAAGGCCTGGCGAGGAAAGACAGAAAATTGTCTATACTCTGTATTTCACGAGGAGCCTTCAATGATTGTTCATGCAAGACATGTGTAATTTTGTCCAATTTCTTCACTAGTATTTGAAGCAGGATTGCGTCCCAATTTTCTATGTCGATTCTGCGGTTCGTTAAGCTTAACAGGCACTCCCTTGTTACGTCATGGAGTATTTCCAGGGTGCTAGCTGATTCGGTTGCTGCAGATGCTTGCGACATTAATGTGTCGAATAGTACAGACACTATTAGCCTTTTGTTGCTGCAACGACCCTTTAGAATTTCCCACGCAGTTTCGTAGGCATCTTCCCCAATTGGCAAGTGACGCAATAGTCGTTCCGGCTCACCCTTGAGACTGCCTTTGAGATACCACATCTTTTGCGCAGCCCCAACGTTCTGCGAGTGCATGATCTGACGAAAAAGTTCATAGAAAGCCTGCCACTGAGCGTTGTCTCCATCAAAAATTGGAATCTTCATATCCGGCAACTTGACAGCAGACGGTTTGCGTTCTACTACTGGATTAGCGACAATTTTCTCAGGGCAGGCAGCCAAAAATACTAATGCATCCTGCACACATCCTGTAGTTCAACGCAGCAGGATTAGTTGAACTTTGCCAGATTTCTTAATGAAGCCTTCGCATTTCTTCCCAGTACTTGGAGATCAGAGTGGTTTTTATCGAGTAGAAATGCTTTGGTTGCGCTTCTTCAATTGCATCGATTGTTTTTGGATGTGTTCTATCGCACGCATGGTTGAGCATTGTTGCCGGGTTAAACCTACAGTCTTGGCCTCGGCTTCGCTGCGAAGATCTTCCAATTTCGTGGTAGGTGGGTCAGCTCCACTGCTGGATCGTCTCGTAGATACAGCCGGTGCTTCTGCAAGACGCCTTTCTACATCTTCCAGGAATTTACTATACTCTTGCTCGATTAGAGTAAAATATTTGCTCGTGAAATAAGGATGATCTGGCCAATGTTTAGCTGATTCACAAACCTCACTGTTTGTGGTCCACTTTATCTCTTCGCGAGGTTAGATATTCGAGCGTTTTTTGCGCAGCAGAATCCGTTTCGTAGTTGGTGAAATAGCGCTGTAACTCCTGACCTGCAGCCTCTTGCTGCTTGGTGAGCTCGTTTAGATGGTCCCGTATCGCTTCCATCCTTCAGGCGAAATCGAATTACGTTCGAGGATATATCCTCCAAGGATGCTGTATCACGTCGGGGTGACCATAAATGTTTGTATAGCGGCAAGTCCAATGCCTTCCGCTTCCTTGTAGTCTACTGAGTACTAAACCCGATCTGTTTTATTTTAATACCTCAGTGTTACACTGATGTATCCTTTAGGTACCTTGGAAGCTTCACAACTAATTTCCTTCACACTGAAAAATGCCTTTCACCATTTACACTTCACTTATTTAATCTTGTCATTTCACTTATTGTTTGGTACAAACCAACCAAATTTAATTGTTCCTGCGGAGATTTGGTGGCTCACCAACTCTCCCTATACTATCGCTCCAGTGAAATAAAAACGCTGTTGTCCGCTTCGTGATTGGAATAGCAATGATCAAAATTTATTTGTCTGACTCAAACAAGATCAAAAAATACTTATTCTAATAACTACAAATTGAATTGTGCTGACCCGCAAAAGCAATTAAATTTTCTCAAGATCCAAAAAAGCATACATATTGAATTACATTTTGAGTCGGAAGTTCATTATCAACAATGGATCTTAAGTTACATTGAACGTAAATTTGCTTACAAAGTGTCTATGAATAAATGCAACAATGTATAGAGAACTTTATGTTACAGTCAAACAAAGGTATCGATTATAATTTAATATTAGGGTCGAGCACGGACATCGAACGTTAAATTATTAATTTTATTCTAGGTCTTAATATATAAAATATATATATATATATATATATATATATATATATATATATATACATATATATATATATATATATATATATATATGTATATATATATATATATATATATATATATATATATATATATATATATATATATATATATATATATATATAACATACGTAGGAAAATAAGCTGATGGAAAAATGAAATGGGCACCAGTAAATAAAAACACTTAGTTATGGCTTAGTTGTGTACTTTATTTCTGTTTATTGTAACTAAGCGCGCCGACGGCCAGATCAAGACTGTCCCGATTCCCGTGCTGCGGTCGACCGCGTCATCTCTATATCTCTTTCTTTCCTACACTCGGCCTTTCTGATGGCTGCATTGTCCCCGATACCTACTTCCTCCTCGGATGACGAATCCTCGAATGAAGTCTCATTGGTCATGCCTGCATCTTCACATTCTGAATATGGCTTCATTTGATTAGCTGACGTCGTAGTCTCCTTGGGTCCTATGTGATCACCGATTTTTTCAACTCCGTGGCGTTCATTAAGCTTAACTGTCACAACCAGATAAGGGCCCGAAAAAATTCCTCTGGACTTTTAGACCTCCTCCAAACTGAGTCCTTTTAATATCTACGATATCTCCGACATCATACGGGCTTGCGGCTTTACGCCGTCGATTGAACGTTTTACGATTTTCTTCTTGAAGTTTCTTCATGTTTTCCATAGCTCTGCTTCTCAGTTCCGATCGTTCCTTCTAAAAGATTTCTACGATTTCGGCTTCAATTATTTCACGCAGCTTCAAGTCGTCTTTCGTACGTATAGCTGTTTCAATCAGTATCTCGAATGGTGTAATTCCAATAATGCGATTGAACGAAGAATAAATGCTCTGCTGGCCTTTGTCAACGAACTCAAACCACTTTGCTGGATTTTCTATGGGCAGCTTCGTCAACACTTGGATAATCAATCGGTTTAGCCTCTCTACTTGACCATTACCACGTGGCATACCCGTTGTGATGGAAAAGTGTTCGACTCCTTCGTCTCTGAAGCATTCGAAATGAATGTGATCCCTCGGTCTGAAACAATTCTTCATGGGTGCAGTGGCTTATTTCTGCAACAGCGATATAACTTCCTCCGTTGTCGTTGACTTCAACTCGGTCGAATACAAGGAAGCGGAAGGCATTGGACTTTCCGCTATACAAACATTTATGAAAATGCCACACAGAGGAATCCACTGGTTTGGGACTGTTAATTGGCCATATATATATATATATATATATATATATATATATATATATATATATATATATATATATATATATATATATATATATATATATATATTGTTACATGTACAAAGAATTCTAAGAGCTACTGTCGCAATTGTTTTCACAACCATTAAGAACATCAACAAAATGAATTTACTCGAAACCCCGAGAACCCATCAAGCATGATCAACATCTGAAAGTGACGTCACTCCATTCATTAATTTGCTCGAATCTACCTGGTTCCTCTCGGCAGGACATTCGCCAATGTACGAGAAATTGGTTGAATAGGTAGAGACCCTATATAAAGGCGAGCTGAATGAATGGGGGGATTATTCATTACAACCGCGATAGAAAACTGCGACAAAGTGGAACGCGAAGTAAAGGCGATCGATTGTTTGAGTGCGAAGTGGTTTTAATTGGACAGTTGAATTACAAATTTATAGACTAAGTGAAAATTAAAATTGTGAAATAGTAAAATAAGTGATTGTGCATTTTTCATTAATTAAATAAACTCTTTTAATTTAATTTAAAAGACATTGCGTTTTCACTTTCCCGGAACATTAAAATTATTGGCCGCGAACCATAACACGCGACATATATATATATATATATATATATATATATATATATATATATATATATATATATATATATATATATATATATATATATATATATATATATATATATATATATATATATATATATATATATATATATAAAAATATATATATATACATATATATATATATATATATATATATATATATAAATATATATATATATATATATATATATATATATATATATATATATATATATATATTTATATATAAATATATATATATATATATATATATATATATATATATATATAATATATATATATATATATATATATATATATATATATATATATAAATATATATATATATACATAACTATATATATACATATATATATATATATATATATATATATATATATATATATATATATATATATATATATATATATATATATATATATAAATATATATATATATATATTTATATATATATATATATATATATATATATATATATATAAATATATATATATATATATATATATATTTATATATATATATATATATATATATATATATATATATAGTTATGTATATATATATATTTATATATATATATATATATATATATATTTATATATATATATATATATATATATATATATATATATATATATATATATATATTTATATATAAATATATATATATATATATATATATATATATATATATATATATATATATTTATATATATATTGTCGCGTGTTATTGGTTCGCGGCCTATAATTTTAACGTTCCGGGAAAGTGAAAACGCAATGTCTTTTAATTTAAGTTAAAAGAGTTTATTTAATTCAAGAAAATGCACAATAATCAGTTTAACACTTTCACTAATTTTAATTTTCACTATTAAAATAAAATCTAACACTTGTCCATAAATTTCTTATCGCAATTGTCTTCTAAATCACTTCACTATTACGAAACACACTTCCCACACACTTTCGCAGTTCTTATCGCGGTCGAATGAATGATTCCCCCCATTCATTCAGCTCGCCTTTATATAGGGTCTCTACCTATTCACCCCTTTCTCGCACATTGGCGAACGTTCTACCTGGTAGATTCGAGCAAATTCATCAATGGAGTGACGTCACTTGCAGATGTTGATCATGTTTGTTGGGTTCTCGTAGTTTCGAGTGAATTCGTGTTCTTCATTGTTGTGAAAACAATTGCGACAGTAGCTCGCAGAATTATTTGTACATGTAATTATTTGTACATGTAACACTGCCCCCACCTCAGTTCTTTTCGCCCCGAAAAGATGTGTCGCTATTTGTAGTCAATTCTCCCTGGGTGTTATATGGGGCAAGACGGTCCAGATGCACGATTTTCATTTTAGCTCTCGGCTTACGATGTTCCTGTATTCGGTATACGACGTCGTTGATTCGCTTTGTAACTCGGTATGGTCCCTCCCAATTATGTTGCAACTTTGGAGACCTACCCTTTCGCCGTTGCGGGTTATAAAGCCACACCAAGTCATCTTGCTGGAAGCCAGTAGAATTAGCCTTTAGATCATACCTGGTCTTCATGCGGTCAGTAGCCGATTCGAGGTGTTTTCGCACTGTCCGATGTATCTGGTTCAACCGTTGTCTTAGATCACTTCCGTACTCCGAGACCGTTTGGGGTTTCTCAGGGGGTGTTCCGAACTTTATATCGGCTGGCAGACGAATAGTCTTTCCAAAAATGACTTTGGCTGGGGCTTGGCCCGTCGATGCATGTTCGGCAGCTCTGTACGCCATCAAAAATAGTGGGATATGTCGGTCCCAGTCCCTTTGGTTCTCGTCAACCATCTTGGCAAGGTGTTTATTGAGCGTGCCGTTGAAACGTTCGACCATCCCATCGGATTGGGGATGCAGCGGTGTTGTCCTCGTTTTCCGTATTCCGAGCAGCTCGCACATTTCGCCAAAAACTAGTGACTCAAAGTTTCGGCCTTGATCCGAATGTAATTCGCAAGGTACGCCGTACCTACTGACCCAATTTAACACTAGCTGTTCAGCTACGGTAGTTGCTTCCTGGTTGGGAATGGGGTAGACCTCGGGCCACTTGCTGAAATAATCGGCTACAACCAGCGTATATCGATTTCCCCAATCGGTTTCAGGGAAGGGTCCTGCGATGTCAACAGCAATCCTTTCGAATGGCACGCCTACGTTATAGGTTTGCATTTGTCCTCTCAGTCGTCGCTTTGGGCCGTTGACGGAAGCGCAAATTGTGCATCTACGACACCAGTCCTCTACGTCTTCTCGAGCGTGGAGCCAGTAGAACCGTTCCCGCAATTTCGCTAAGGTCTTGTTAACACCAAGGTGGCCTCCCGAGGATCCTTCATGCATTTCCTTAACCACATCGTGGATTCGGCTTTTGGGAAGTATAGTTTGCATCCTATAGGAGCTACCATCCGCCGTTTCCCATTTCCGCTTGAGTACGCCACCCTCCACCTGAAGGGAGTTCCATTGTGCCCAATAGCTTTTCAGGGTTGCGCCATGCATTGAAACGTCTTTCCACTCAGGTCGCCCAGTCGTCTCCTTCCATACGAGCAATGGTCCGATGTCTTCATCGGCTAACTGGGTGTTTCGAATCTCCTCCGATGACCAACCTTCATCGAATTCCGCCGTTATCAATCGCAGATCAACGAGCGGTTCCTTTTCCTCAATCCGTCGGCAATGCTTGCAGTTAGCTGGACATGGACGGCGGGATAGGGCGTCAGCATTTCCATGAACTCCGCCCTTCCGATGAACAATTTCGTAGTCGTATGACTGCAATCTTTCGATCCATCTCGCAACTTGTCCCTCGGGGTTTTTGAAGTTGAGCAACCATCTCAGTGATGCATGGTCCGTTCGAAGAACAAATTTCTGCCCATATAGATACTTGTGGAACTGCTTAGTGGCCTCTATTATAGCCAATAGCTCCTTCCTGGTCACGCAGTAATTCCTCTCACTTTTTGAGAGAACTCGACTGTAATAAGAGAGGACTCTTTCTTCGCCATTGATCTGCTGGGAGATTACAGCTCCAATACCGCCGTTGCTTGCATCGGTGTCAACCACAAACATTTTTCCGGGTTTCGGATACGCCAGTACGGGTGATTCACATAGCTTTTCCTTCAGGGTCTCAAAGGCTGTCTGGCATTGTTCATTCCAGACATACGGACGATTTTTCTCGGTTAGCTGATGAAGACACTTAGCTATTTTGGCAAAGTCTTTGACGAATCTTCGATAGTAGGTTGCCAGGCCCAGGAAACTTCGTAGTTGGCGCTTGTTGTTTGGTGTTGGCCAGCTTTTCACGGCATCAATTTTCTCAGGGTCTGTTTTGACCCCTTCAGCTGATACGACATGTCCCAGGTATTTTACTTCAGCTGCGAAAAGGGTACACTTGTCGGGACTAAGTTTCAAATTTGCCAGTCGCAGTCGGGAGAAGACCTCTTCTAAGTTCCGCACATGCTCTTCGAACGTTCTCCCGATGACGATGATGTCATCTAGGTACACCAAGCAGGTTTTCCAGGTTAGACCACGTAGCACGTATTCCATCAAGCGTTCGAAAGTGGCTGGAGCATTGCAAAGCCCAAACGGCATCACCACAAATTGCCACAATCCGGTCCCAACTGAAAATGCGGTCTTCTCTCGGTCCTTCTTGTCAATTTCTACCTGCCAGTAGCCACTCTTGAGATCGAGTGTAGAAAACCATTTTGCGTCGGCTAAAGTGTCCATGATGTCATCGATGCGTGGGAGCGGGTAACTATCTTTCTTAGTGACGTCGTTAAGCTGCCTATAGTCGACACAAAAGCGAGTGCTACCATCCTTTTTCTTTACTAGAACTACAGGCGCGGCCCATGGACTTACAGAAGGTTCGATAATGCCTTGCTTTTCCATGTCCGAGATCAGCGCGCTCACTTCTCCTTGTTTGGCTATAGGGAGACGTCTTGGTGCTTGTCGAATCGGCTTGGCTCCCTGTGTGTCTATGACGTGAGTTACCAAACTCGTTCGGCCTTGGTCATCCGGGCTTGTTGAGAAGATGTCACTGTACTTGGTGACCAGATCAGAGGCTCGTTTGAATAGCTGCACCGGCAATTTGACTTGCTTCAATATTGCAGACGTGGATTCCCGGGCTTTGTCTGTGTCTTGCCTCCTTTTCCAATGATGGTTGTGAGTAGCTTCCAAAGAGGTGATGGTGGAAACAGGCTGGCAGCTGCCGATGACTTCTCCCGCTTTGATGCTCGTGGTTGAGTCTGCGGTGTTAAGGACTCTAACCGGCACATATCCGTTCCTTAAAGATCTTACAAGGCTTCGTCCTACAATCAAGCTGCGCAATGCGGATGTCTTCGTTGGCTCTATCAGATAAGATCGGTGGTCTCCAGAATCACCATCAAGCTTGGCCCATACAATGCTTTCGGAGGAATTCGGTACATCAGTGTCAGTACATACCACTACATTCATCTTGGGGATTTGGACGCTAGGATCCTCCATCAGTACTTCGACATTCTGCCATTTCAACACACGTTTGCCCAAGTCTAACGTGATTCCATGTGGTCGGAGAAAATCCATTCCGAGAATGCAGTCATCCATAATGTTCGCGACCAGAAAATTATGTCGGAACACAAGGTCTCCCAACTGTATCTGGAGGTTGACCTCTCCATGAACAGGTGCAGTTTCTCCCGTAGCTGTCCGTAGTGAGAAAATTCTGCCCTTGTGAAGTTGTTGCTGTCTAACTAGGTCTGGTCGGATAATCGATCGGGTAGCACCAGTGTCGATTGTTATGGTGCAGTGTTCTCCGTCAATTTGACCCGGAAGGCATAAGTCCGCTTCTCCACGATGTAGTCTTGACACGGTGATGGTGGTGCTGGGGACTTCGATCCTCCTAGTCAGTCTCTGCCCCACAAATTTGGCTCTTGCAGTTTGATGGTCCTCCATTCTAGGCTCCTGACACGGTCTGAATCTCCACCATCCTGGACAATAGCTCCATTTTCTTCGCTTCTTACAGTCTCTTTGCAGGTGCCCCTTCTCTCCGCAATTCCAGCATCTAGGCGCACCATTTACATGCCGGTCTCGCTCAATTTCCACGCGCTCACACCTGCACTCGTCTGTCACTACCTCACGAACCCGGGCAGTGGTACGAGTCACATTTTTCGCTGCCTCAAAGTTCAGACTATAAGCCAATGCGTCCTTAACCGTTTGCTTTTGAGCTAAACGCACGGCTTGTTGCAATTCCGGGTCCTTTAGTGCGCTGATGAATGCTTCTGTCGCTGCATCATCTCGATGTTCTGGGTCGTAGGCTGGATAAGCCAAAAGTGCCAGTCGCTCAATATCTTGGGCTAGCTGCTGTAGGGTTTCACCAGACTTCTGCATTCGATGCCTTAGCTGTGACCGATAAATCTGCTTTAGATGATCGTCTCCATAACGCATGTCGAGCGCATTCATTATAGCATTCGGGTTTGAGTGCAATTCAACGGGGATCGTCTGCAACAGCTCGGCAGCTGGGCCTCTTAGAGCAAGAATCAATGCAGTTGCTCGTTCCTGTTCATTCCAGTGATTTATGCGAGCGGCTGCTTCGAACTGGGTTTTGTAAATAGTCCAGACCGTTTGCCCATCGAATATTGGTGCTTGCACATTTCTAGATGAGCTTCGCGCTGCTGTTATAATTGGGGCTGGTGAGGCGGTTACTATTGCCGTCGCTGCTTCCAAATCCTTTTTCACTTTTTCCATCTCATGGTTGACCTGGCTGATCTCAAGGTTGATTCTCTCCTCGACCTGGTATACCTTCTCCTCGACGCATTTAATTTGGCTGTTGAGACTACTGAGCTCCGCTTTTATTTCGGTTGACTGTTTTTCCAGCTTCTGTGCGATGTCCACCTTGATTTCGAACGCTTGTTGGTCTAGCTTCGCTGATTGTTCATTTAGCTTCGCAGCTAAACTGGATGTCTGTTCATTTAGCTGCGCTGATTGTTCGCTTAGCTTCGCTGATTGTTCATTTAACTTCGCTGTTAAATTGGATGACTGTTGTCGCTGCTCTTGCTGCATCAGCATCAACATCTGCATCAGCGCATTTTCTGGTTCCTTTGGTTTTGGTGTTTCCGCGTCTCCATTAAGCTCCGCCATGGTAAATTCATTTATTTTCAAATGTTAGCTTCGCGGTTATTTTTATTATTTCGGCTTTTATTTATTTTTCCACCAGTTTCCACGTTATATTTCACTATTGTGCATTTTTTTTTTTAAACGTTTTTCACTTTCAAAATTTTAATCCCACTTCTGACACCATTGTCGCGTGTTATTGGTTCGCGGCCTATAATTTTAACGTTCCGGGAAAGTGAAAACGCAATGTCTTTTAATTTAAGTTAAAAGAGTTTATTTAATTCAAGAAAATGCACAATAATCAGTTTAACACTTTCACTAATTTTAATTTTCACTATTAAAATAAAATCTAACACTTGTCCATAAATTTCTTATCGCAATTGTCTTCTAAATCACTTCACTATTACGAAACACACTTCCCACACACTTTCGCAGTTCTTATCGCGGTCGAATGAATGATTCCCCCCATTCATTCAGCTCGCCTTTATATAGGGTCTCTACCTATTCACCCCTTTCTCGCACATTGGCGAACGTTCTACCTGGTAGATTCGAGCAAATTCATCAATGGAGTGACGTCACTTGCAGATGTTGATCATGTTTGTTGGGTTCTCGTAGTTTCGAGTGAATTCGTGTTCTTCATTGTTGTGAAAACAATTGCGACAGTAGCTCGCAGAATTATTTGTACATGTAATTATTTGTACATGTAACAATATATATATATATATATGTATATATATATATTTTTATATATATATATATATATATATATATATATATATATATATATATATATATATGTCGCGTGTTATGGTTCGCGGCCAATAATTCTAATGTTCCGGGAAAGTGAAAACGCAATGTCTTTTAAATTAAATTAAAAGAGTTTATTTAATTAATGAAAAATGCACAATCACTTATTTTACTATTTCACAATTTTAATTTTCACTTAGTCTATAAATTTGTAATTCAACTGTCCAATTAAAACCACTTCGCACTCAAACAATCGATCGCCTTTACTTCGCGTTCCACTTTGTCGCAGTTTTCTATCGCGGTTGTAATGAATAATCCCCCCATTCATTCAGCTCGCCTTTATATAGGGTCTCTACCTATTCAACCAATTTCTCGTACATTGGCGAATGTCCTGCCGAGAGGAACCAGGTAGATTCGAGCAAATTAATGAATGGAGTGACGTCACTTTCAGATGTTGATCATGCTTGATGGGTTCTCGGGGTTTCGAGTAAATTCATTTTGTTGATGTTCTTAATGGTTGTGAAAACAATTGCGACAGTAGCTCTTAGAATTCTTTGTACATGTAACAATATATATATATATATATATATATATATATATATATATATATATATATATATATATATATATATATATTTATATATATATATATATATATATATATATATATATATATATATATATATATATATATATGGCCAATTAACAGTCCCAAACCAGTGGATTCCTCTGTGTGGCATTTTCATAAATGTTTGTATAGCGGCAAGTCCAATGCCTTCCGCTTCCTTGTATTCGACCGAGTTGAAGTCAACGACAACGGAGGAAGTTATATCGCTGTTGCAGAAATAAGCCACTGCACCCATGAAGAATTGTTTCAGACCGAGGGATCACATTCATTTCGAATGCTTCAGAGACGAAGGAGTCGAACACTTTTCCATCACAACGGGTATGCCACGTGGTAATGGTCAAGTAGAGAGGCTAAACCGATTGATTATCCAAGTGTTGACGAAGCTGCCCATAGAAAATCCAGCAAAGTGGTTTGAGTTCGTTGACAAAGGCCAGCAGAGCATTTATTCTTCGTTCAATCGCATTATTGGAATTACACCATTCGAGATACTGATTGAAACAGCTATACGTACGAAAGACGACTTGAAGCTGCGTGAAATAATTGAAGCCGAAATCGTAGAAATCTTTTAGCATCAACGATCGGGACTGAGAAGCAGAGCTATGGAAAACATGAAGAAACTTCAAGAAGAAAATCGTAAAACGTTCAATCGACGGCGTAAAGCCGCAAGCCCGTATGATGTCGGAGATATCGTAGATATTAAAAGGACTCAGTTTGGAGGAGGTCTAAAAGTCCAGAGGAATTTTTTCGGGCCCTTATCTGGTTGTGACAGTTAAGCTTAATGAACGCCACGGAGTTGAAAAAATCGGTGATCACATAGGACCCAAGGAGACTACGACGTCAGCTAATCAAATGAAGCCATATTCAGAATGTGAAGATGCAGGCATGACCAATGAGACTTCATTCGAGGATTCGTCATCCGAGGAGGAAGTAGGTATCGGGGACAATGCAGCCATCAGAAAGGCCGAGTGTAGGAAAGAAAGAGATATAGAGATGACGCGGTCGACCGCAGCACGGGAATCGGGACAGTCTTGATCTGGCCGTCGGCGCGCTTAGTTACAATAAACAGAAATAAAGTACACAACTAAGCCATAACTAAGTGTTTTTATTTACTGGTGCCCATTTCATTTTTCCATCAGCTTATTTTCCTACGTATGTTTATATATATATATATATATATATATATATATATATATATATATATATATATATATATATACATATATATATATATATATATATATATATATATATATGTATATATATATATATATATATATATATATATATATATATATATTTTATATATTAAGACCTAGAATAAAATTAATAATTTAACGTTCGATATCCGTGCTCGACCCTAATATTAAATTATAATCGATACCTTTGTTTGACTGTAACATAAAGTTCTCTATACATTGTTGCATTTATTCATAGACACTTTGTAAGCAAATTTACGTTCAATGTAACTTAAGATCCATTGTTGATAATGAACTTCCGACTCAAAATGTAATTCAATATGTATGCTTTTTTGGATCTTGAGAAAATTTAATTGCTTTTGCGGGTCAGCACAATTCAATTTGTAGTTATTAGAATAAGCATTTTTTGATCTTGTTTGAGTCAGACAAATAAATTTTGATCATTGCTATTCCAATCACGAAGCGGACAACAGCGTTTTTATTTCACTGGAGCGATAGTATAGGGAGAGTTGGTGAGCCACCAAATCTCCGCAGGAACAATTAAATTTGGTTGGTTTGTACCAAACAATAAGTGAAATGACAAGATTAAATAAGTGAAGTGTAAATGGTGAAAGGCATTTTTCAGTGTGAAGGAAATTAGTTGTGAAGCTTCCAAGGTACCTAAAGGATACATCAGTGTAACACTGAGGTATTAAAATAAAACAGATCGGGTTTAGTACTCAGTAGACTACAAGGAAGCGGAAGGCATTGGACTTGCCGCTATACAAACATTTATGGTCACCCCGACGTGATACAGCATCCTTGGAGGATATATCCTCGAACGTAATTCGATTTCGCCTGAAGGATGGAAGCGATACGGGACCATCTAAACGAGCTCACCAAGCAGCAAGAGGCTGCAGGTCAGGAGTTACAGCGCTATTTCACCAACTACGAAACGGATTCTGCTGCGCAAAAAACGCTCGAATATCTAACCTCGCGAAGAGATAAAGTGGACCACAAACAGTGAGGTTTGTGAATCAGCTAAACATTGGCCAGATCATCCTTATTTCACGAGCAAATATTTTACTCTAATCGAGCAAGAGTATAGTAAATTCCTGGAAGATGTAGAAAGGCGTCTTGCAGAAGCACCGGCTGTATCTACGAGACGATCCAGCAGTGGAGCTGACCCACCTACCACGAAATTGGAAGATCTTCGCAGCGAAGCCGAGGCCAAGACTGTAGGTTTAACCCGGCAAAAATGCTCAACCATGCGTGCGATAGAACACATCCAAAAACAATCGATGCAATTGAAGAAGCGCAACCAAAGCATTTCTACTCGATAAAAACCACTCTGATCTCCAAGTACTGGGAAGAAATGCGAAGGCTTCATTAAGAAATCTGGCAAAGTTCAACTAATCCTGCTGCGTTGAACTACAGGATGTGTGCAGGATGCATTAGTATTTTTGGCTGCCTGCCCTGAGAAAATTGTCGCTAATCCAGTAGTAGAACGCAAACCGTCTGCTGTCAAGTTGCCGGATATGAAGATTCCAATTTTTGATGGAGACAACGCTCAGTGGCAGGCTTTCTATGAACTTTTTCGTCAGATCATGCACTCGCAGAACGTTGGGGCTGCGCAAAAGATGTGGTATCTCAAAGGCAGTCTCAAGGGTGAGCCGGAACGACTATTGCGTCACTTGCCAATTGGGGAAGATGCCTACGAAACTGCGTGGGAAATTCTAAAGGGTCGTTACAGCAACAAAAGGCTAATAGTGTCTGTACTATTCGACACATTAATGTCGCAAGCATCTGCAGCAACCGAATCAGCTAGCACCCTGGAAATACTCCATGACGTAACAAGGGAGTGCCTGTTAAGCTTAACGAACCGCAGAATCGACATAGAAAATTGGGACGCAATCCTGCTTCAAATACTAGTGAAGAAATTGGACAAAATTACACATGTCTTGCATGAACAATCATTGAAGGCTCCTCGTGAAATACATAGTATAGACAATTTTCTGTCTTTCCTCGCCAGGCCTTGGAAGCAATGTGTGCTGCAGTCTGGACAAACGGGATCGGCTTCTCTTCGAACGTCGGCTCTGATGTCGACAGGCGAATCCTTAGTGAAGTGCAGTAACTGCAATGGAAATCACCATATTTACGCCTGTGAAGCCCTTGGAAGATTATCCCACCAAGCTTGCACTGAGAAGGCCAGGCATCTTAAACTCTGCTTTAATTGTTTAAGAGAGGGGCATAGATTGGCTGATTGCAGTGCAGGAACTAGCCGTAAATGCAAAAAGAAGCACCATACCTGATTACATTCAGAAGGTAAAGTTGCAGCAAATTCCACTACGATTCATTCAGTGGCAAGTAAAAGTTCATCCAACCAAGTAATTAAAGCTGATGAGATTCGACCACCCACTGCCTTGTCCACGGAAACAGCTTCCCATTATGGGTTCATTCGTGATGGTGGGTACGGCGATAGTTCAGGTGATTGTTCAGTATGGACAAGGAGGAGGCTTCGAGCGATGCTTGACAGTGGATCACAGATCAGTATAATAACAAGCGAAGCAATCAAGAAGCTAAAATCGCAAGGTGTTGAGCACAATATGTCCATTAAAGGCCTTGGTGGTGTGTCACAACAAGCACAACTCATGGCAAGGCTCGTACTGCAGTCCCGGGTTACGTCATTCCAATGTGAGCTTAACGCGATTGTCTTGAAGCAAATAACATCACGCCAACCTGCTTTGGAACTACACACAACCTCCTGGGCCATACCAAGGAATATTGACATAGCAGATCCCGAGTTTCATAAACCAGGACGATTTGACCTGCTGCTGGGCTCAGATGTCTTTTATGAAACCCTCGCTCATGGCCAGATCAAATTGCCGCGTTTATAAAACACTGTTTTTGGATGGGTCGTGGCTGGCCGATTAACAGTCCCAAACCAGTCGATTCCTCTGTGTGGCATTTTTAACGCCAAGGACGATGAATTAAGCGAAAGAATGGAGCGGTTCTGGAAATCGGAAGAAATCGATGCAAGAGCACCCTCCATGACATCACAGGAAATCAAGTGTGAAAATGAATTTGTGAAGGGCCTAAAACGAACTGCTGATGGGCGTTTTGAGGTGAGGCTTCCATACCGCGACAGTACTGAAAAATTGGTAGGCTCGTATGACACAGCTGTTGCACGCCTGCTCCAAGTCAAACGGAAGCTATCAAAAAATGAAGCACTGCATGATCAAATCACGCCCTTATGCGGGAATACTAAGACCTGGGACACATGCGTGAAGTGAATTTGAACCATATCCCATCAACACATTACTTCCTCCCACACCATTGCGTTTTCGAGCCAGTTAGCACCTCAACCAAGCTAAGGGAGGTCTTTGATGCGTCCGGTAAAACCACTTCAGGTATTAGTTTAAACGAACTATTGCATGTTGGTTTCTACCATCCAGCCGGAACTCTTTACCATCCTTCTACGATTTCGTCTGCCTCGATATGTGTTTACGGCAGATATTGAAAAAATGTACCGCCAGGTCCTTGTAGCTGAAGCAGATCGTGATTATCAACTAATTGCATGGAGATATAAGCCCAGTGATAGCATAAGGTGTTATCAATTCAACACAGTTACCTATGGAACGTCTTCAGCACCATATCTGGCAGCAGTCTTCGATAGAGTACCCACTTGGGGCCAAATCATTAACCGATGATTTTTATATGCATGACTTGATGACAGGTGCTGATCGTCTTTCTGAAGCAATGGAAAAATAAGCACAATTGCGACCCATACTACCCCCAGCTGGATTTAAGCTTCGAAAGTGGTGTGCAAACCACCACCAATTGTTGAAAAATGTCCCGGCAGAGGATTGTGCACTGCAGCTGAACATCGCAGATGAACGGGATGACCATATTAAGGCGTTGGAATTGATATGGACATGCAAAGACGATCAAGTGCCCTACGATGACCGCAATGTACACAAAATGATCTATCCTGGCTAATATAGCTCGACTCTTCGACCCGCCGACCTTGGTGACTCCAGTGACAGTGACAGCAAAGATCTTTTTGCAAAAACTGTTGAAGCTCAAGATTGAGTGAGACGCTGCGGTACCAGTGCAATTGACTGCAGAGTGGAAAAGATATGCTGAAGGATTATTTATATATATATATATATATATATATATATATATATATATATATATATATATATATATATATATATATATGGCCAATTAACAGTCCCAAACCAGTGGATTCCTCTGTGTGGCATTTTCATAAATGTTTGTATAGCGGCAAGTCCAATGCCTTCCGCTTCCTTGTATTCGACCGAGTACTAAACCCGATCTGTTTTATTTTAATACCTCAGTGTTACACTGATGTATCCTTTAGGTACCCTGGAAGCTTCACAACTAATTTCCTTCACACTGAAAAATGCTTTTCACCATTTATACTTCACTTATTTAATCTTGTCCTTTCAATTATTGTTTGGTACAAACCAACCAAATTTAATTGTTCCTGCGGAGATTTGGTGCCTCACCAACTCTCCCTATACTATCGCTCCAGTGAAATAAAAAAGCTGTTGCCTGCTTCGTGATTGGAATAACAATGAACAAAATTTATTTCTCTGACTCAAACAAGATCAAAAAATACTTATTCTAATAACTACAAATTGTATTGTGCTAACCCGCAAAGCAATTAAATTTTCTCAAGATCCAAAAAAGCATACATATTGAATTACATTTTGAGTCGGAAGTTCATTATCAACAATGGATCTTAAGTTACATTAAACGTAAATTTGCTGACAAAGTGTCTATGAATAAATGCAACAATGTATAGAGAATTTTATGTTAGGGTCAAACAAAGGCATCGATTATAATTTAATATTAGGGTCGAGCACGGATATCGAACGTTAAATTATTAATTTTATTTTAGGTCTTAACATCTTCCCCCCTCCCCCTTGAACAATGGTTTAACCTTCCAAATCAGTCGCTATGGTAAGTGCCGGTATGGATTGAGTTCGAGGTCGTGGTTTAGGAGGTATCGTCTGAATGTTCGTCTGTTGACGTTTCCACAACAAAAAGGACATCAATAGAACCATTCCTCCTAGCGTTAGGCAACCTACGGTGAAGTGGTGCACATCCTTGACGTCAAATGTAGCTGGCGAGACTTCTCTGGATTGGAGTTGCTGAATATCTTCGCGTAGTTTGGTCAAGTTTTTCTGGAGGGTTTCTATAGCTATTGTGGTTATTGTATTATTTGAAATCATGGTTGGAAGTATGGCTGTGATATTCCTAATGGGCGTGAATGACGCGTTAAGTTGGTTATGGTAGATTTGATGACCCTGGATACTTACAGTATCCTCTCTGATCGTGCAGTCAGGTGGCAATCTAATTACTCCACTTCCATTCAGTGTCTCATGAATTGTCGTGGCTCTGCAGGTCATGATGATTCCTCTCTGATGCCTTTCAAAGAAAAGCCAATGATTTGGATATTTCAATTAGATCAACAGTCAGGACTCGAAACGATTCGATCATCTCAGATGGTTTGATTGGTAGACGCAAATGCGAAGGAAGCTCGTCCTTGATGAAGCTCAGCTTTTGTCGAAGTTGATCGGGCCCTAGTAATTGGGTGTTGAAATTCCCACGGTGAGCATCCATCAATACACCGGCAAGATTCGACTGCACCTTTTGGTAATTGTTTAGGACCAGTAGTAAAAGAAGTGCCGCTGATGTGAATCCCTACATCGCTTCCTGTTCCCATAGATCCCTAGTTATACTGTTCCTTCTTCCAGTTACTTGATTCAATACCAGCTAAAGTCCTTCTAGCGTTTTATGAGTAGATCGGTCTAAATTAATCATCAAATTGGCTGTCGAATCTAAGATTGAGGTCTGATTTCGAATCAGGGACAGAAGATGCTCGTTTTTAGCTTACAACACTTTGCTCGAAGCTGCCATATCCTTCCCGTATTCTGAATCCATAACGCTAAAGAGAGAGTTTGCTATGTTGCCCACTATATTTATTGCCCCTCTTTTCTTGCGTAGCGGGCCTGGCCTGATGGTGGGGCAATGTAACTCATTATTAGCTGTTATGTCACTCAACGCATGTGCCAACTGGTCATTTGTATCGGCGCAAGGCTGGTGGTTTGTTAATTTTCGACAAATATTACGTTAGTGAAGAGCTCCCTCCTGCATGAGACGAAATTCCTGCCAATAGCTAGTCAGGATCAAACTTGTCCACAGAAGCAATTTCAAAGGCGAGCACGAACTTCTGGGCCTTTTTGATGATTTAGGATTCGTTATGCCACTGGGGCCAGCGACGAGTTTATTTTGGCGTTTATCGTGACTTGATTGGGGCGCGTCGCTGTAGTTGACGTTGTTGGGATGAATGAGGGTTGCTCGTCTCTTGGCTCTACAATAGCCTCTTCCACTGGCAAGGGTGCCAGTTTGTGCACACTTCTTCTCAGTACTCCGGAGGATGTTTTGAGGTCCACCACTCTAACAAGGCTATCAGGACTCCGAATGCAGCGGATGATACGTCCGAGGGGCCATCTTAAGACTGGCATGTTGTCTTCCTTGATGACCACCAACATCCCTGGTTTAGCCTCCATGCATACTTGCTTCCATTTGTGTCGCTGTTGCAGTTAAGCAAAAATTCGGATGCCCATCACTGCCAGAACTTGTTTTTAATGTCATTAATTTCCATCCATCGTTTCAGCAGGCGCATAGAACTTGGTCGTGCATCTGGGTCCACCATAGAAGTCAATGGCTCACCAATCAGAAAGTTTCCCGGTGTTAATGCCGTCAGATCGTTTGCATCCGAAGACATTGCAGTGAGCGGTGTTGAATTCAATATGGCCTCTATCTCTATAATTACGGTTTCTAGCTCATCATATGTGAGGGACGCTGGAGCTACGTTCCTAAGTAGGCAATGCTTAGCCGACTTCACTGCAGCCTCCCACAGGCCACCAAAGTGGGGAGATCTTGGCGGAATGAATTTGAACTCGATGTCCCTCTGGGTACAAAATCTAATCACCTTTTGTTGGCCTGCCTCAGATAATATGTTCTCCTTCAGTTCAGCTAGCTGGTTCCTGGCACCAACGAAATTTGTGGCATTGTCACAATACAGTCGTCTACAATATCCCCTCCGGCCAACAAATCTTTTAAGGGTATTGGTAAAAGCTTCTCTAGTTAAAATCGGGTACGAGTTCCATGCGCCTTGCCTTTGTGGCGAAGCAACAAAATACCGCTAAATAGGCCTTTTGAGGATACTTGCCTCGAATTTTGAAGTGCACCCACAATGGTCCCGCAAAATCAACGCCTGTATTTAGAAAGGGTCTGGCTGATTTCACTCTATCGGTTGGTAAGTTACCCATAAGCTGTGACATTAATTTTGGTTTCACACGACTACATTTGACACACTTCTGGACGACGGATCTAGCAGCTGTTTTCCGTTTATTGGCCAAAATCGTTGCCTGGCTGCAGCCAGCAATGTTTGTGGACCAGCATGCAGATGGCGCAGATGCAAGTCCTCTGATATCAACCTTTCTGATGTAATGCGCATACGGAAGGATTGCTGGATGTCTTGTGCCATAGGATAAATTCGAAGCCTCTAGTCTGCCGCCAACTCAAAGAACCCATGTTCATCTATGTCAGATCCCTCAGTGGATCCCTTGGGCCAACTTGTCCAGTAGTCTGCAATTGTTGGATAGATTCGCGATACGCAACCGATTGAGCCTCACGCAGCATCACTAGAAGTGCGCTTTCCAATTCGTCACCCGTTAACGTGTAAGTTTTTTCTCCTGTTGCCGGCTTGCGAAGGTTGTTAACAAACCGTAGGATGTATGCTATTACCCATTGAAATGGTCGAAATGAGTTCCGATGATCTATTTGGTGTATGAAACTTGCCGAAGTTTTTGTAACATTAAGGACCACCTTCACGTGTTTCTTTTCTAAATCAACGTCGACAGTGTGATGCCCCTTTGGCTAGGCCGTCTCCGAACCATGAAGGAACATGGGTCCATAAAACCATAAGGTGCAATCCTTCAACTCTTCAGGGGCTACGCCTCTTGATACAAGATCGGCTGGATTTCGTTTAGAGTCCACGTGCCGCCATTGATCAGCGTTTGCAATTTGCTGTATGGCTTCCACTCGATTTGCAACAAACGTATGATAGAATGATGCATCTGCATTCAGCCAGTTCAAAACAATCTCGGAATCCATCCAGAAAAAACGTTTAAGCCTTGTTCCGCCCAAATCACAACCAAGTCAATCAGCCAATCCTGCGGCAAGTCTTACCGCGCAAAGTTTCAGTCTCAGAAGGGTGATCTTCTTCAAATACACCATCCGTACCAGTTGCACGAATATAGGCAACTGCACCATATGCTTGCTCTGATGCATCAGCAAATATGTGAAGCTGCGTTGTTTTCGGCAACTTGTCTCCATAGATGTGGCGAGGAATTTTCACGCTACTTAGCTCATCTAATCCTTTAGCATATATTTTCCACTCTGCAATCAATTCCACTGGTACCGCAGCGTCCCAATCAATCTTGAGCTTCCACAATTTTTGCAAAAAGATCTTTGCTGTCACTGTCACTGGAGTTACCAAGCCCAGCGGGTCGAAGAGTCGAGCTATATTAGCCAGGATAGATCGTTTTGTGTACCTTGCGGTCATTGTAGGGCACTTGATCGTAAATATATCCTCTTTGGGTGTCCATATCAATCCCAACGCCTTAATATGGTCATCCCGTTCATCTGCAATGTGCAGCTGCAGTGCACAATCCTCTGCGTGAACATTTTTCAACAATTGAGGGTGGTTTGCACACCACTTTCAAAGTTTAAATCCAGCTGGGACTAGTATGGATCGAAATTTTGCTTTTTTTTTTTTTCATTGCTTCAGAAAGACAATCAGCACCTGTCATCAAGTCATCCATATAAAAATCATCGGTTAACGATTTGCCCCAAGTGTGTACTCTATCGCAGACTGAATTCCCAGTTGTTGCAGACATGGTGCTGAAGACGTTCCATAGGTAACTTTGTTCAATTGATAACACCTTATGCTTTCACTGGGCTTATATCTCCATGCAATTAGTTGATAATTACATTTTTTCAATATCTGCCGCAAAAACATATCGAGGCAGACGAAATCGTAATAGAATGGTAAAGAGTTCCGGCTGAATGGTAGGACCAACATGCAATATTTCGTTAAAACTAACCCCTGAAGTGGTTTTGGCGGACGCATCAAAGACCACCCTTAGCTTGGTTGAGGTGCTATCCGGCTTGAAAACGCAATGGTGTGGGAGGAAGTAATGTGTTGATGGGATATGGTTCAAAATCACTTCACGCATGTGTCCCAGGATTTCGTATTCCCGCATAAAGGCGTGATATTGATCATGCAGTGCTTCATTTTTTGATAGCTTCTGTTTGGCTTGGAGCAGGCGTGCAACAGCTGTGTCATACGAGCCTCCCAATTTTTCAGTACTGTCACGGAATGGAAGTCTCACCTCAAAACGCCTATCAGAAGTTCGTTTTAGGCCCTTCACAAATTCGTTTTCACACTTGATTTCCTGTGATGTCATGGAGGGTGCTCTTGCATCGATTTCATCCAATTTCCAGAACAACTCCATTCTTTCACTAAGTTCATCGTCCTTGGCGTTAAAAATGCCGCACAGAGGAATCGACTGGTTTGGGACTGTTAATCGGCCAGCCACGACCCATCCAAAAACAGTGTTTTATAAACGCGGCAATTTGATCTGGCCATGAGCGAGGGTTTCATAAAAGACATCTGAGCCCAGCAGCAGGTCAAATCGTCCTGGTTTATGAAACTCGGGATCTGCTATGTCAATATTCCTTGGTATGGACCAGGAGGTTGTGTGTAGTTCCAAGGCAGGTTGGCGTGATGTTATTTGCTTCAAGACAATCGCGTTAAGCTCACATTGGAATGACGTAACCCGGGACTGCAGTACGAGCCTTGCCATGAGTTGTGCTTGTTGTGACACACCACCAAGGCCTTTAATGGACATATTGTGCTCAACACCTTGCAATCTTAGCTTCTTGATTGCTTCGCTTGTTATTATACTGATCTGTGATCCACTGTCAAGCATCGCTCGAAGCCTCCTCCTTGTCCATACTGAACAATCGCCTGAACTATCGCCGTACTCACCATCACGAATGAACCATTATGGGAAGCTGTTTCCGTGGACAAGGCAGTGGGTGGTCGAATCTCATCAGCTTTAATTACTTGGTTGGATGAACTTTTACTTGCCACTAATGAATCGTAGTGGAATTTGCTGCAACTTTACCTTCTGAATGTAATCAGGTATGGTGCTTCTTTTTGCATTTACGGCTAGTTCCTGCACTGCAATCAGCCAATCTATGCCCCTCTCTTAAACAATTAAAGCAGAGTTTAAGATGCCTGGCCTTCTCAGTGCGAGCTTGGTGGGATAATCTTCCAAGGGCTTCACAGGCGTAAATATGGTGATTTCCATTGCAGTTACTGCACTTCACTAAGGATTCGCCTGTCGACATCAGAGCCGACGTTCGATGAGAAGCCGATTCCGTTTGTCCAGACTGCAGCACACATTGCTTCCAAGGCCTGGCGAGGAAAGACAGAAAATCGTCTATACTCTGTATTTCACGAGGAGCCTTCAATGATTGTTCATGCAAGACATGTGTAATTTTGTCCAATTTCTTCACTAGTATTTGAAGCAGGATTGCGTCCCAATTTTCTATGTCGATTCTGCGGTTCGTTAAGCTTAACAGGCACTCCCTTGTTACGTCATGGAGTATTTCCAGGGTGCTAGCTGATTCGGTTGCTGCAGATGCTTGCGACATTAATGTGTCGAATAGTACAGACACTATTAGCCTTTTGTTGCTGTAACGACCCTTTAGAATTTCCCATGCAGTTTCGTAGGCATCTTCCCCAATTGGCAAGTGACGCAATAGTCGTTCCGGCTCACCCTTGAGACTGCCTTTGAGATACCACATCTTTTGCGCAGCCCCAACGTTCTGCGAGTGCATGATCTGACGAAAAAGTTCATAGAAAGCCTGCCACTGAGCGTTGTCTCCATCAAAAATTGGAATCTTCATATCCGGCAACTTGACAGCAGACGGTTTGCGTTCTACCACTGGATTAGCGACAATTTTCTCAGGGCAGGCAGCCAAAAATACTAATGCATCCTGCACACATCCTGTAGTTCAACGCAGCAGGATTAGTTGAACTTTGCCAGATTTCTTAATGAAGTCTTCGCATTTCTTCCCAGTACTTGGAGATCAGAGTGGTTTTTATCGAGTAGAAATGCTTTGGTTGCGCTTCTTCAATTGCATCGATTGTTTTTGGATGTGTTCTATCGCACGCATGGTTGAGCATTGTTGCCGGGTTAAACCTACAGTCTTGGCCTCGGCTTCGCTGCGAAGATCTTCCAATTTCGTGGTAGGTGGGTCAGCTCCACTGCTGGATCGTCTCGTAGATACAGCCGGTGCTTCTGCAAGACGCCTTTCTACACCTTCCAGGAATTTACTATACTCTTGCTCGATTAGAGTAAAATATTTGCTCGTGAAATAAGGATGATCTGGCCAATGTTTAGCTGATTCACAAACCTCACTGTTTGTGGTCTTGAAGGACATTCACAATTCCTCCACTTTATCTCTTCGCGAGGTTAGATATTCGAGCGTTTTTCGCGCAGCAGAATCCGTTTCGTAGTTGGTGAAATAGCGCTGCAACTCCTGACCTGCAGCCTCTTGCTGCTTGGTGAGCTCGTTTAGATGGTCCCGTATCGCTTCCATCCTTCAGGCGAAATCGAATTACGTTCGAGGATATATCCTCCAAGGATGCTGTATCACGTCGGGGTGACCATAAATGTTTGTATAGCGGCAAGTCCAATGCCTTCCGCTTCCTTGTAGTCTACTGAGTACTAAACCCGATCTGTTTTATTTTAATACCTCAGTGTTACACTGATGTATCCTTTAGGTACCTTGGAAGCTTCACAACTAATTTCCTTCACACTGAAAAATGCCTTTCACCATTTACACTTCACTTATTTAATCTTGTCATTTCACTTATTGTTTGGTACAAACCAACCAAATTTAATTGTTCCTGCGGAGATTTGGTGCCTCACCAATTCTCCCTATACTATCGCTCCAGTGAAATAAAAAAGCTGTTGTCCGCTTCGTGATTGGAATAGCAATGATCAAAATTTATTTGTCTGACTCAAACAAGATCAAAAAATGCTTATTCTAATAACTACAAATTGAATTGTGCTGACCCGCAAAAGCAATTAAATTTTCTCAAGATCCAAAAAAGCATACATATTGAATTACATTTTGAGTCGGAAGTTCATTATCAACAATGGATCTTAAGTTACATTGAACGTAAATTTGCTGACAAAGTGTCTATGAATAAATGCAACAATGTATAGAGAATTTTATGTTAGGGTCAAACAAAGGTATCGATTATAATTTAATATTAGTGTCGAGCACGGATATCGAACGTTAAATTATTAATATTATTCTAGGTCTTAATATATAAAATATATATATATATATATATATATATATATATATATATATATATATATATATATATATATATATAAATATATATATATATATATATATATATATATATATATATATATATATATATATATATATATATATATATATATATATATATATATATATATATATATATATATATATATATACGTAGGAAAATAAGCTGATGGAAAAATGAAATGGGCACCAGTAAATAAAAACACTTAGTTATGGCTTAGTTGTGTACTTTATTTCTGTTTATTGTAACTACGCGCGCCGACGGCCAGATCAAGACTGTCCCGATTCCCGTGCTGCCGTCGACCGCGTCATCTCTATATCTCTTTCTTTCCTACACTCGGCCTTTCTGATGGCTGCATCGTCCCCGATACCTACTTCCTCCTCGGATGACGAATCCTCGAATGAAGTCTCATTGGTCATGCCTGCATCTTAACATTCTGAATATGGCTTCATTTGATTAGCTGACGTCGTAGTCTCCTTGGGTCCTATGTGATCACCGATTTTTTCAACTCCGTGGCGTTCATTAAGCTTAACTGTCACAACCCGATAAGGGCCCGAAAAATTTCCTCTGGACTTTTAGACCTCCTCCAAACTGAGTCCTTTTAATATCTACGATATCTCCGACATCATACGGGCTTGCGGCTTTACGCCGTCGATTGAACGTTTTACGATTTTCTTCTTGAAGTTTCTTCATGTTTTCCATAGCTCTGCTTCTCAGTTCCGATCGTTCCTTCTAAAAGATTTCTACGATTTTGGCTTCAATGATTTCACGCAGCTTCAAGTCGTCTTTCGTATGTATAGCTGTTTCAATCAGTATCTCGAATGGTGTAATTCCAATAATGCAATTGAACGAAGAATGAATGCTCTGTTGGCCTTTGTCAACGAACTCAAACCACTTTGCTGGATTTTCTATGGGCAGCTTCGTCAACACTTGGATAATCAATCGGTTTAGCCTCTCTACTTGACCATTACCACGTGGCATACCCGTTGTGATGGAAATGTGTTCGACTCCTTCGTCTCTGAAGCATTCGAAATGAATGTGATCCCTCGGTCTGAAACAATTCTTCATGGGTGCAGTGGCTTATTTCTGCAACAGCGATATAACTTCCTCCGTTGTCGTTGACTTCAACTTTACGTAGCAAACTGGATGTAACTTTCCATCTTCATAGTCTCTCTGCAAAAGTATGGGACCGAGTCCTTGCTAGACGCGTCCGTATGTAAGTCTGTTTCGGATTCGACTTGAGAACGGGATCATGTGCGAGTATGTCCTTTAGCTGGTGAAACGCTTTAGCCTGGTCTTCTCCGAATTAAAACTTTAATCTGTCTTTTAACGATTGGAGAGATGACGAGCTATAGGCGAAAACCCTTTGATAAACTTACGGAAATAGCTGGTCAGCCGTAAAAAACTGTACGTTCTTCGGTGTTTTTGGTCATTTGAACTCTGTTACAGCCATCGTTCTGTCTTTTCCTGGCATAATAGTGCCATTTTCGACAGTGTTTCCTAAGTACTCCACTCTCTTTTCCAGGAATACACACTTCCCCCAGTTAAATGTTACGTTGTGTTCACTTGTGACCTTGAGCACTCTTTGAAGTTTCTCTAAACCATCTTGTTCATCTTTGGCCTGCATTATCAAATCATCTAAATAAGACAATACGGTTCCATCCGCCAACAGGCCTCTAAATACTGCTCTGATGTGTCGTTGAAAAACTGTCGGTGAGTTGCAGATACTAAAAGGAATGCACAAGAATTCGAACTGCCCATCTGGTGTAACGAACGCCGTATACTTTACGCTGTTCTTTTCAACTGGCACATGATAGAATCCATTTTCTAAATCCAGAGTAGTGAATACTGTGGCGTCCTGCAATCTATCCAGCTGATCCTCGATCAAAGACAACGTAAAACTGTCCCTTATCATCTTCTTGTTTAGTAGACGATAGTCTACACACATTCTAATCTTTCCATTTTTTTTCGCTGCTAGTACTATTGGGCTAGAATATTCTGATAAACTAGGTCTCACCATGCCCTTTTCGATCAAATCATTGACTAGATCGCTCACGATATCGCGCTGCTGCGCCGACAAGCGTCTTGGATTTTGTTGTATTGGAATATTGTCCCTTAGGATTACTTTCATTTACACACCGGTATTCTTTGTCGGTCTCAGTATGTAGCTTTCAATCAAATCTCTTAATGTACAACCTATGGTTTGGTCTTTAATGGGCGGCAACTGCATACTGGTCTCTTCAACGACGTTGATGTGCATAATCTCCTTCACTGCATCTTGGAAATTGTTCTTTGCTTTGGGCTTATCCGTATGAGATTCAGCGTTAAGCTCTCCCAATATAGCATTGGCATTTCTTAGACGTACTTCAACAGAGTTTGTCAGCTCTTCTCCGAGCAAAATATCGCATCCCCGTAATCGTCTGGAACAACATGCATCTGCAAAACAAAATTAAATCCATCCATATATACCGGTGCATTGAAGCTGCCAAGCGTTCTCAAACCAACTGAACCTATGCCATCGAAGAGTACTGTCGACGCCTTGAAAGCAGGTGTATCCAGACTTTTGTAGGTGTGCTCGTCATTAAGTGAAGATCACTGCCAGAGTCGAACATAGCTTAAATATCCTTTCCGCGCACCTTCAATATTTTATACGCTTTCCTGTCCATTGTATTTAATGCATGGCAGTGTTTTCTATCTGCCTCCCGTTCAATTCATCGTTGTGTAACTTGGAATCGTGCTTTAGTGTGTCCAGCCCTTCAACTTATCCGGACACTCACGGCTTAAGTGTGTTTTATCCCTGCAGTTGTAACATTGCTTCAACACTATACTGCTTGGACGTTTTCCACCACCAGCATTTACGTTCGATTTCGTCGAGCCTTTCCGAACTTGTAAGGATATTTCCTCAAACGCAAGTAGTAAAGCGGGCATTGATCCAAAACCCTACAACGAGCCACGTCATGCAATTGTAAATCCGGAATACCGTCAATGGCATAGCTTACAATTTCCTCTTCGCCTAGGCCAAGGTAATTCGTGAGAATCGTCTTTTCATATACGTAGTCACAGAACGTCTCATTTCTCTTCCGAATCCGATCTACGAACGGTCGTTGCATTATAATTTTATTTGTTCGGCGATAAAACATCTTCTTTAATTCCCGTAAAAGTTCGTCCGGGGACAACACAATATACTCCGGCTTGGAGTGAAACCACTCCATTGCTTTCCCCTATAGCCGTGTTCCTTTCAATATTTTCGTCGTATCATCGTCGAGTTTATACGCCCATCGTAAAAACAAAACCTGCTTCTCCCATGTTTCGTAGATATCCGTGTTTCCATCAAAAACGTTGACAAGGTCTGCTAGCGTCGCAACATTTATCTTGGGTGTAGTGTGCACCACCAAACTCGAGCGCACTACCCGCGAATGTTCTATGTCAGCATGCACGTCTACATTGTTCTCGGTACGACTACCACTGTTGCCACTAACACTATCATCACTGTCGCCACTAACACTATCACCAACTGATTGGCGACGCCGTAACATCACTATTTCGTGACGTGCTAACACGACTTCCCGTTAGGCTAACTCTTTCTCGCGCTTATATAAAACGATTTCGCGCTCACGAACAGCCTCCGCCACTAACACAATTGCATTAATGCCATCCTCCTCGCCCGACACACCGTTCACTGAATTGTTTTCCGCCTTTTCTCGATATTCCACCATCCACTGTCCCGACAGATTTACTGTGGTAATGCGTTTCACTAATTTGGCTTTATTTCCCGATAGACTAAGGTCTTTTGCTTTTAATATTTCTTTTAACTGTGGCACCGTGAGCCTGCACGCATCTTCTTCCACTTTGCTCATACCTGTATTCTGTGATTTTTCAACACAGTTAGCGTCACTCATTTTTTTTACCGTGTCAAACACCTGTTAATTTTCACATAAAACTTCAGCTCGACTATGCATTTCCATGTTCATCTTTAAAGGTGTGATCAGTTAAAGAAGAAAAAGTAGTTTCGTTTTAAACGCAATTGTACCTCGGCAAACTGCTCGAAAACCACCATAATGCTGATCCAAATTTCAATTGTAAATTTAAAATAATATTTATTATTTAAATTTGCAATTGAAATCTGGACACGGCTACCTCCTTTGCATTGGAGCTTATCCACGATTGCACTTTCACAATGCAAGGGAAAGTGGATGGAAGGCTCGTCGACTGGTTGTGAGGAGTCCCGCAAGGTGACAACCAGCAACAACTGGTAGTCTGAATCGAACAACCGAGCGACGCAGTTGTACGCGACGCTTGTTTGAGCCTTTTTACGCGTGTTTTAGCGCTAATTGAAAATTTTATGACGCACAACGTGGACTAAGTGTTCGCTTTGCCAGCCCTTCCGCCATCGAACCGTTCACCAAAAACCGCGAAATTGGCCGCGGTTGTGAGCGCCGTTCGAGTCGACTTCGCGGTCCTCGTCGCTGTGGATTCCATGAGTGAAGAAGGCTCAAGTGGCTGCTGGCGAATATTGCTCGCGATGTGTGGATTGTGTCCATTCAACTTGTTTGGGGGCTGCGCGCAATCGTTGCCTGGTGAAGATTTACAAATTTTCTAATTGGAATAATTCAATTGCTCGTTGCTGGTGTGTTCCGCGATACAGGGATTAGTGTGCAATTCGGTGATGTGCAGTTTTTGCGTCTATTTCTGGTGACAGACGAAGTTTGTGCACTCGAGCATTTGGTTGCGCCGCGCCGAGCTACAGGCAGTTTCAAGGGTTATGAAAACAGCGAATTATCCGAGCAGTGTTGATTTTCATTTGGCAGTGTTGTGAATTGCAAGCCACATCAATTGTTGGTAAGCTGGCACAGAAGTCTGATGTTTCATCAATAAGGGATTGTCAGCTCTGTTAACCGAATCACATGGCGGTGCTATATCCGCACGATGTAATGGTTCACGTAACGAAGAGAGAGAATTGAAACTTTGGGATGCACCGGGTACCGCTGTTAATGCCGATATTGATCTAGAACTAGATGGCAATTCGACCGGTTGGGATGCAAAGGAAATGTTCAATAAGAATGAAAAACTAATGGAGACATTTGATCAATCTGTGGTAGCTTGGTGAATCAGGTGATAAAAATGAAAACAAAAAGCGAAACTTGAACAAAGACAAGCGAAACTTCGTCAGCAAAGACCACTTCAACTTTTGAATGGCTCTAGTATTTCGAGTTCGGGTCCTATTAATCGGGCAGATAGTGTAATTAGGGTGAGTACGTCGAATGGAACAACTCCAGTGCCTTCTATTCAAAGCGCATCGCCCCTACCACCGCAACCACCACCCCCGATGAGCTCTCTAGCAAAAACAACTGGTTCTGCTACTTCTTCACCCACAGAAGAGACGGATTGTGAGCGTTCTGCCCTATTGGAATCGATTCGCAAATTCGATCGAGGCTCCTTACGTAAGATTCGATCTAATGATTAAATTAAATTTGGCCTATAACAGTGGTGTAATGAAAGTAGGCAAATTATTTGTTCATATTTTGAAACATAAATCAAATGCAAATAACGTGACTTTATATTGTGTGGCCAAAAGTATTAAACTTGTTGTTAACAAAATTTTCGGACCAATACTAAAATTATTTTTTCCTGATATCGCGTTTGTTGTAAAAATTTTAACTGAATATTAGATATGGTTAGTAAATAAATAACTTTTCTCAAATTAAAATGATACAAAAGAGAGGATTTCCGTCAAGTGTACGGTATGTTCACAATTTCCATTATAATATTGCTGGCAATATTTATTTTAATATTCACCCACCTTCTTTTACTTTATAAAGTAATTTATTTCGGTTTTTTTCTGAAACGACGCGAAAAACATAAATTAATACTGTACGAATTCATATCTATTATTTCACATCTTTGCTAATTTGAATTCGTATCCAGTCAAATAATATTACCGTAGCATGAAAATTTTAAATGCAATTAAACATGCGTTTTGTCTAAAGCACATAACATTCTTAGCTTCTGAAAGTATTATAATTTATATTGAATTTTAATTTAAAACACATAGTTTCAATTATATTTCACAAGGTTTATTACTTATCAGGTCAAGCTCACGGTTACGACTAAAAACTTAATTCAATTTTACAATGTATTAATAGTATGAAAGAGAAAGTATAGTAATGATAGTACAGTAAGTAAATGCAAAGAGAGGATATGATGCATACATAGTATTTGATTGTATTCCAATACCCCCACTCAATAAAATACTTGGTTAATTATGACAACAATTCATAACTTTAGTTTTTAAATATGTAAATTTTTCTTTAGATAGAACTTTTGTTAGAATATCTGCTTTCATTTCATTAGTTGGAACAAAAATAATATTAATTACACCAGCTTCATTTAATTCTCGAATATAGTGATGTCTTATATCTATATGTTTTGTTCGCTTATTTGTTGTGTTATTCTTTACTAAATTTGCAGCTCCTTGGCTATCAGAAAATACATCAATTGGCAATTTAACATAATTATTCAAGTATAATTCATTTAATAAGCCTTTTAGAAATACAAGTTCTTTAGATGATTGGCTTAATGCCATGTACTCTGCTTCTGCACTGCTCAGCGCCACTGTCGGTTGCTTTTTCGTTTCCCAGCTAACTGGTCCATTAGCTAGCTCGAATAGGTAGCCAGAGTAAGATCTTCGGTCTGTTGAGTTGCTTCCCCAGTCCGCATCTGCATAACAAATAAGGGACTTTCCTGTTTTCTGGAAATATAAACCATGATTGGTTGTTCCCTTCAAAAACCTTAAAATTCGTTTAGCTGCGTCGAAGTGCTCCTTGTGAGGCTTCTTATTAAACTGCGACAAGTAGCTTATGATGTACATGATATCTGGCCTCGTGTAGATTCCCAAGTACATCAATGATCCTATCAATGATTGATATTCGCTTGATTTAATTCGATCACATCGATCACAGGATTCTGCTTTGCATTGCTGTAGCTGAAGATTTGTTATAACGGGTGTTGAAACCTCCTTGCAGTTGGTCATATTATACTTTTCCAAAAGGGCTTTAATATAATTCACTTGTGTTACAGACACATTATTTTTATCGCGATTAATTTCAAGTCCAAGTATATATTTTAGTTCACCTTTATCATCAAGTTCAAATTCGCGTTTTAATTGATCTTTTACATTATTAATTTTATTTAAGTCTTTTGACAAAATAATTATGTCGTCCACATATACTGCTATTATTATTTGCTTACCCTTTATGTAAACACACGGATCAGATTTTAATCGTTCAAATTTCATTTTTTGTGTTAGAACATTATTAAGGGCTGTATTCCATTCTCTACCGGATTGTTTTAAACCGTATATGCTTTTATTTAATTTGCACACTTTATTTATATTATTCGCGAAACCTTTCGGTTGTTCCATAAATATTTCGGCGTTTAGTTTGCTGTTTATATATACATGTTTAATATCGATCTGATGCATGATAAAGTTTTCTTCAATTGCAATGGCTATCAGCACTCGTAGAGTCGAACTTTTAAACACAGGACTAAAAGTTTCATCGTAGTCCATCAGATATTTTTGATTAAATCCTCGCGCCACTAATCTCGCTTTAAATTTTTCGATTTCACCATTTTTATTATACTTTGTTCTATAGACCCATTTCGATCCTATTATATTTCTATCCTTCGGACGATCCACTAATGTCCACGTATTGTTTTCAATTAGAGAGTTAAATTCCTGTTCCATTGCTTTTATCCATTCCTTTTGATTTGGACTGTTTATTGCTTCACAAAAGTTTTCGGGATCTTGACATACACTAATGTTGTTTAACTGCAATCTTACTGGTTGTTTTAATTTCTCTCTATCGCGCAACACAATTTCGGACTTCGGTGTTGAGAAATCTTCGTTCCCTTCGTCCTCATCGAGATCATTATAATCATCATCCTCCTTGAAAAGCTGTTGTAATGCAGTGTCTGCTTGCCCCTTGAGATCCGATCTTTTTTCCACTTGATTTGAGTCTTGCGGATGAGCTAACGGGGAAGTCTTGAGATCCGATACTTTTTCCACTTGATTTGAGTTTTGAGGATGCTCTTCATCTTCTGCTGGGAATTGGCTAATGAATACACTGCTTGGCTTAACATCTTCGAAGAATTTAACATCTCGCGTGATAATTATTTTATTAGTTTGCTTATTCATCACCCTATAGCCCTTCTGTTCCTCCGAGTATCCGACTAAAATGTACTCATGTGCTTTCGGAAGCAACTTATTATTCCGCTGACCGCTTCTTATTGCGATAACTTTGCTACCGAAAATCCTCAAATGATTGACGGTTGGTGTTTTGTCATAATACATTTTGTATGGTAGTAACCCATTTATCGCTTTACTCGGACACCGATTTCTAATATAAACAGCCGTACTGACTGCATCGCCCCATAATTTTTCGTTCAAATTGTGTTCAGCTATCATACATCTCGCCATCTCAACCAGGGTGCGATTCATTGGCTCGGCGGTTCCATTCTGTTGCGGTGTATATGGAATGGATGTCTGATGCTTGATTCCGTTTACTTTCAAGAAATCTTGGAATAAGTTATTTTTATACTCACTGCCATTATCAGTCCTTAATGCTTTGATTTTAAAGCCAGTTTCATTTTCGGCAACTGCTTTGAATTCTTTGAATCGAGCTAACGCTTCATCTTTTGATTTGATCAAGAAAATTTTGGTGAATCTACTTTTATCGTCAATGAATGATATAAAATATTTTGCTCCGCCATACGATGAGCAACTAGCTTGGCAAATATCGCTATGAACGAGCTCCAGTAAATCCTTCGCCCTGTTTTCACTTCGCTTAGGAAAAGGCTTTGCAGCAAGTTTTGCTCTAGCACAAGTTATGCAATAAAAATCGTCAGTTTCCACGTTTAAAATAATTTTACAAAACCCTTCTAAAATCGCGTCCTGTCTGTCCGTCTGTCCGTCTGTCTGTCCGTCCGTCCGTCCGTCCGTGTGTCACAGCAGTTTTTCTCGGAAACTACTTAAGCTAGAAGCATCAAATTTTGTATGTAGGTGTAAAGTGGTGATCTCTTCAAAGTTCAACTACTAAAAAATTTTATAAGGTTTTTAAGGGGGGTCTCCCCATGTAGGGGAGTGACCCCCCGAAAAAAAAATTTCATTGAAGGTAGCCGATATGGGTATCAAATGAAAGGTCTTGATGAGAACTTTCCAAAACAGGTCTTAGTTTGGCAAAGTTTGCTTCGAGGGGCGCACAGGGAGGGGAAATACACGAAAAATTTGTGTCCCCCCCCCCCTCGCGATTGGACACCTTCCATCCGAAAAATCTGAAAAAAATCAAGAATGTAGGCCTTGATGAGTACAACAACAACAAATACGTGAGAAGTCGCAATTCACTCAACTTTGTTAGGAATAGTATGATTTATCGATTTTATGTTTTCTTGAATAAAATCTTAATGGTACCCTTAAATTCAATGAAACACAAATGTCTATTTATAAGATTGATTGACCCTGCAAGTTTCATAAAGATTGAATCATATTTAGCGAAGTTATAGCGGTTTGAATTTTCCTGTATTACTATGGAACAATATGCGCTGCATGTGATGATAGGTGTCATGAATAACTTTGAGAATCAGTTCAGCTAGTGGTATCAGTAATCGTAAAACAAAATAGTGGCTTTTTAAATGCGAAGATTGAGTAATTTTGAGTTATTTTTTCCCAACTTCAACGTTTAAGGTGCATGCTTTGAACACTTGATTCAATTTAATGAATGACTGAAGCTGAGTACCTACAATTAATACTCATAAGTGAAACAAGTCAAGGAGGCGGGAGGGAGCTTCTAACAAAAGCGCTTTGTAACAACTCTAGGATTCGAAAAAATTGGCTATTAATCGATGATAACAGTACAGGAGAGTGGCCCCTGAAAAAAAATTCATCAAACGTAGCCGATATGAGTATGAAATGAAAGTTTTCATGGGAGCTTTTCAAAACAGTTCTTAAACTGTCAGTTTTTGCTTCAGTGGGGCACAGGGGGGAAATACATGAAAAATGTGTTTCCTCCCTCGCGAATGGACATCTGAAATAATTATCAAGGGAGATATTTATGAGTATAACAATAACAAAAACCTCAGAAGTCAAAATTCGTTCAACTTTGTTAATAATAGTATGATCTTCGAATTTCATAGTTTCTCCAATAAAATCGTCATTGACATGCTTCTTGACTTTATTCAATCAGGTGACTGCATCTTGAAAATTGAATACAAAACCCTTCTGACATGAGCGTAGGTCTGTTCACCCAACTTGTTTATTATAATATTTAAATCACTTTTATTTAGATGTCCTAGCCTTTTATGCCATTTAACAATTTCAAGGTTTTTAGCACTGATTGCATTCAGTTGATCACTTTTACAGTCTATTATGTATAAACCATTTCTATTAGTTGCACTTAATATAGTTATTCCATTTTTCTGAACATAAGCTTTGTTTTTTACGAATTTCACTATACATTCACGCTGTACTGTTTTAGATACTGATACGAAATTCATTTTTAACGATGGGATGTACAATGTTTCAGTTAAATCCACTCCTCCATATATTGTATTGATTGACGCTACACCGCTGATACTAGTTGTCACTTTTCGTTGGTCCGCTAGTTCTATTTCGGCAACAATTTTATGTGTTTCAGTAAGCAAATGCTTTTTGTTAACCATATGGGAACTCGCTCCACTGTCTAAGCACCACAAGTCAGTTGATTTACTGCAATTGTAGACTGATGCGAAAAGAACCTGTTTAGTATGAGTGTTTTTGTATCTACACTCATTTGCGTAGTGCCCTTTACGCTTGCAAATGTAGCATATACCTTTCCTTCTTTTAGTAGAAGCTGATATATTAGTATTACTAGGAGGATTGAACGATTTTTTATTTTGCTTAGTGTATAGCACCGTTTCACTTCCACTCTCATTTACGTCATCGTTGTTCTTTCTTTTTTCTTCTTCAATCAACTTCAATTTTAGGTCAGAAAGTGATGGCAATGAGTCTCTAGTTTCTATAGCGATTACAAAATTTTCATATTGTGGTGGTAGTGAACATAGTAACATAATGGATAATGTCTCATCATCCATTTTGATTTGGAGTTCACTCATTTTGTCAACTATTTGCCCAAAGTTACTTAGATGGGTTTGCATACTATCGCCATCCTTTAAACGCAATTGTATTAGTGACTTATACAAAGATACCTTTTGCGCGGGAGAATCCCTCTTGTAAACCTGCTCGAGGGTCGACCATGCTCCATTTGAAGTCGAACTATATTTTATATGCATAAGTTGGTTAACTGTAACACTTAATCGGATATTTGCAAGAGCCTTTCGATCCTTCCTTTTCCAAGCTTCTATTAATTTTTCGTCTTCGTCTGGACACTTAGTTTCACCGGACACATAGTCCCATAGATCGTAAAACTCTAGACTACTCTCCATTTGCAATTTCCAACTTCCGTAGTTGAACTCGGTCAACTTCTCGAAATTCGCCATTAGAGTCGCCATTTTAATCGATCACTTTTTGATCACCACCGATTTTAATTATTTATTTTTGGGTTTTATTTAGAGCACTTTATTTTAATAATTATAGTTATAGAGCGACCTGGGCCCATAACCTATTATAATTTATATTGAATTTTAATTTAAAACACATAGTTTCAATTATATTTCACAAGGTTTATTACATATCAGGTCAAGCTCACGGTTACGACTAAAAACTTAATTCAATTTTACAATGTATTAATAGTATGAAAGAGAAAGTATAGTAATGATAGTACAGTAAGTAAATGCAAAGAGAGGATATGATACATACATAGTATTTGATTGTATTCCAATAGCTCGATAAACTAATTGTTCTCATGGCAAGCGCAATGTAATCTATCTGTCTGCTAGGTAGGTAGAACGCATTGCGCTTGCAATTTTACACCTGAACTTTGGATGAGCAATTGTTATGTCGCGCGCAATATGATCTTTCTGTCTGCAAGGCAGATGGAACATATTGCACTTGCAATGTCACACTGTATAGCATAACAAATTTATGGGAACTACTTTTGTTCCCACGAAATATGTATTTCAGAAATAGATTTAAGTAGAGGTAAGACAACAAATAAAGTCAGTCTTGTTTTGACCATCAGTAAAGCATTTTTATTGGAATATTTTTGGACAATCTCCCGATGCAAGGATCGGAGAGATTTTTAATAAGGATTTAACAGCAACCATTATACAAGTTTATGTACTTGTACAATAATTAAGAAACTCCACATCTTATGCAAGTTCATGCACTTGCATAAGAAAAATTTGCAAACCATTATACAAGTTTATGCACTTGTATAATAATCAACGGCAAATACATCTTGGTCAAGTAGCAGTACTTGAAATCGACGGATTCTCATCAGCCCAGGCAAAGCAGCCTTGACTTCAACAAATACTCAAGGTAGGGCGACTATGTTGGAATATTTCAGATTTTTCGTGAATTCAAATACAAATTACTACCCAACCTATGATATATAGTACATCATATTTTGGAGATTACGTGTTTTGACGTCTAAATATAATAATATATATATATATATATATATATATATATATATATATATATATATATATATATATATATATGTATATGTATCACTCCATATCGATGGAAATATGCTATAACATTTTGAAATCTCATAATATTCTACTTATTTGAAGGCTTTTGAGCTAGTATCCCAATTCTAGAAATATTGATCACTATAATCCTAAGCATAAGCTCAAAAATAATTTTAAATATATGTCACGCACTAGTTATTGTACGAGCTTGGTTGTAACGTAACACTAAATCAAACTATAAAATGACACCACAACAATGGAATTTCAAATTAAAAGTTTAGAAGTTAGAAGAATAACTTGCAATTGGCGTACTAATAAATTTAATAAAGTTTTGATAAATATTTTGAAAACATAAAAAGCAAGCGATTTCTTATATTTCTATGAAACTTTTCAAATATTTACTCTTGTTAAATTAATTGTCGGAAATAGTATTGAAAATTTTCGTTCCCCCAACCTGGTCGGGTATAGGACCCGTAACATTGGCAGGCTCCTCCACTGAAATGAGCTAGCCATTGGGCACGCTCTTCCCTTCTTTTGTTTTATTGGAGCTCTTGCCGGGTAGAGTGGCCTTCCGCTCACGTGCCCTTTTATGGTATAGAGTTATTTGATTCCATCGCATAATACTTTAACATAAATTGGCCACGCTTATATTCCCCATTTGATGGAAAAATTTATGAAAATTATGTTCGTATGAGTTTTTCACTCAAATGAGGAATATATGGCCACGTCTACGTTTGGATCTTGATCCGGTTGGGAGGCTGCAAGCGGGCACCGCTTCCACCTGGATGCCCCACTCTTATTTGTGGTCCATAAGTATCGTCGGTACCGACGAAGTCTCCTCAAGTCCGTCCGTTTTTGCCCGGCCCAAATTGTTGTTTGAACAAGCAATTTCAACCCTTAGTAGGTTACCTCGGCCTCGACACCAGTCGATCGGCAATTGACATTTTATAATACGTGAATATGAAATTTTTTGTAGTGGGTCCTTGTGCTGGGGAAAAGAATCTGCCCAACGACACCGCAACCCTAGCCTGCCAGAACATTCACGCGTCCTTGGATGAATCCAATCTCAGCGGATCTCAACATCCTCTTCTGCTGAGGCAGCAAACCATCGCTGCAGTCCTTCACGGAAATATTTTTCTACCTACTTACACTACACAATTCTCATCAGTTTTTAGTAGAGAAACCACTAATTTTAGATTTCTGGGTATATTTTGTATAATATTAACTACAAAGTAACGAATCAATTTCCAATTCGCGATTAACTCTATAATTTTCAATCATGCTATCCTTACTATTGGTTCGGGATATTTTATAAATCCTTTGTGTAACGTTTACGTCTTAGGATGCTAGAAGGATCTTTGACAAGCTCATCATTGGGCGAAGAATGAATGCTAAAGAGAAAAGCATCCTAAAATTTTCCCCAATGAAATTACTCTAAATCATATTTAATTGTATTTATGCTGCATTTAGAAATAATTTATTAGTGTACCGTTTGTGCAGAAAATGAAGAACACTGATCATTTTTAATCATCCGTTACCAAAGAATCAGTGTCTCAATAAAATCCTTGAAAAATGCAAAAAAATTAGCATTTTTCGTATGAAAGATCATTAAAATTCAATTTCTCGACGTCAGTATATTGTATTGCACTGTTAATATCTACAGAGTCCTTGAAACGATTATAATTCAGTACCGATTCATTTTACGTTCAATATTTTGTCCTTCATTTGAAACCTCTACAGTCAAAATCCTTACACGCGTCGATCAGTTAGGCTAAAAAGTCTAGGTGAAAGTCAAAAATTATTTTTTTTTTATTTTCAACGGTAAAAGTCCTCTACCGTTATTTGATTTTCTTGTGCTTTAGATGGGACCTAACAAAAAGAAAGACGTATCATTTTCTGTACCGTATCTTCTATCTATCTCCGTTCAAAAGTTATGCGTGAACATACATAAAAACGTAACAAAAAATATATATGTGATGAATTGATGGCCTTCTTTTCTTTGGAAGTCGGTTAACAATATATTGGAATATTTGTAACAACTACAAAATTTCAATCGTAATTATGAATCAGTAAAGTGGTTCATCAAAACCATTATTTAGTATTCAAAACCTTTCCATGTTTAGCACTCCAAATTGTAGTAATCGAGCAATCCGCATAGACAAACTATTCGTGGGACTGTAGTGTTTATTATTGTTCAAAAGCCCGTAGAGGTCTGCAGCGATGGTTTGCTGCCGCAGTGAGCGAAGACAAGGCCGATTCCGGGGACCACTAATGCTCGCCCGAATTGGCCTTGCCTGAGCACGCGTGAATGCGCTTGCAGGCAAGAGTTGTGGTATCGTGGGATGGGTTCTTTTTGGGTTGTGACAGGTCCCGCACGGTGGCTGTTCGGAAAGAGAGCAATTCTGCTTGGGTGGATCGAGGAGTTTTCTTTTGATCGCCACGCATTGTGCACGTCAGGAGAATCGCGATCCATTAAAATTAGAATCCGATCCGTCTTTGCTCAGATACGCTCCGACGCAGAGCCGGGAAATCGCAGTTTTATGTTTTCTGTTACTCGGACTATATTGTAGAATTGTTCTGATTGGGCCCCGTTGTCAAGTTTGCGCGTACTTTGTTGTGACGTCATTTACGTGTATTAAATTGTTCGCAAGTGGGTTCAAGTGAAGTTCACTGACCGCGAAGCCAAATCGAAATAGAAAGAACGCCGAAAATGGATAGACAACGACCGCGGAATTTGGCGTTCAGTATACAGTGAGTCGCGTATCCAATTGTCCAGTTCTGTGTCTTTCGGCGCTTTTGAAGCCATAAATAGATATTGAATCACATTTCTCAAATTGGCCGGATCTGCTGTTTGCTTTGTATACAAAATGATCGACTGTCGGGCGCCTCCAGCGTTTGCAATTTTATAGTTCAGAACCAAAACTGCGCCACTCCGCGTATATAAAGTGATTTTTGCTTGGATTGTAGAATCTCTCGAAATATTTTGGGACTCCCTTCTTGGAAATCGTAAGAAATCAGTTGGGCGCCACCGTTCAATTGAGTTTGTTTTGAGTTGACCAACCAAGCAATTCCGGTGTAGAACGAAGCCCCTGGCAGTAAAAGGTCAAAGAAGGCTAAGAAAAGAGAATACGAAGAAGACGGTGAAGATGGACCACCCGTAGAAGAAAAGAAACCGAAAAAGGCAAAGAAAGAAGAAAAAGTGAATCACCCATTACAATTAACAAAGGAACGAGCGCTCCCAGAAATTCAAAAGGTTTCATTAGTGCGTGCTAAATTATCGAACATCACAAAGAAAACGTCCAACGAAATTGAATGCAGTTGCAGAAAATGTAAACGCAAATAGACAAAATGTTTAAAAGAAAAATCGGTCGAAATTCTCGACAGATCTTACGAAGTGGAGCTCTGAGACTAAGATTAGAAGCAAATCAACACCAGAAATTATCAAAGAACAAAAAGAGCAGAAATAAAGCGGACAATCAAGTTAAACTACCTATTAAAGCTGGATTGAGTAAATTTATTAAGGGAGAGCATTTTGGCGGGCCTAGGTTCTCAAAAAAGAAAAAAATAATGATTCAATTTGATTTATAGTTTTGTTTATTTTAAATAAAATCAGTATTATCTTTATTTGTAAAACGTATTGAGACGACATACATAAATTTTACTATCGCTGTTCACATAGTTGTCCCGTCGTGTAATTCCTTTTCCGTATTTGTGAAACAGAAAATAAAAAATCTGAAGACACCCAAATTTTCGAAACCCAAATGAGACAGGTCGAGTGGTAAGCGTTTAGAGAATTTCAGCAAAATATTGCATCACCCACACCATCTGCGAGCGCTCGTCGAGGATGTTGGGTAAGTACCCTTTTTTTGTCTTTGGTATATAGACTTTTCTAATAAGAGGTGTTATTATGATATTAAAAGAAAAATACCATTTTTTAGGTATGCCGCTAATAGTCAAAAGTAACATCAGGCAAATGACCACCACGACATGCTTACAGAACCATATCCTTTTTATGAAATTTTCCACCAAATCGCAAAGTGGCTGCCCTATGTCCTCGATAGCCTCACGAATTCCATCTTGGAGGTCTTGAATCGACGCAGGGCTGTTGGCGTAGACTTCCTCTTTCACGTGGTCTCAAAGGAAGAAGTCGCAAGGTATTAAATTACAAGATCTATTCAAAATAACACCTCTTATTGGAGAACCCTATAGTTCGGAATCGGACCACAAAAAAAGTATTTATATTTTTATCGTGTACTTTACTTAACGTATTTAAGATTTTTTTTCGTACCATCCTCACATTTGAGGAAATTATTGTATGCATCAGCACACTTACGAATAGTTTTTCATTATCACTCCTCAAATTAAACTAAAATTTTCGTAGTGACTTGTCCAATAATAATTAACCCTAAATCGCTTTTATCAGATTCCCTATATCACTTTCATTCTCATACGTTTTGTATTTAATTTGAAATTTAGTTTTTTATCGAGATATCGTACGTTTTATTCGTTTTTTTATCTAAGAACTAGCTATAAAATAATATAAAATATGTTATTGTCCATTTATTTTTGCTATCACTTGAAATAATAGTGAATCAATAATTGAATAATGAATTGTTGTCTTTTCATTTAGTTTTTTGAACCTGAACGGGTCTGGGACCGACCACATTAGCTGGCCCCTCCATTATAATGAGCTAGCCATCGGATGAGCTCACCCTGTTTGAAGTCGTTTTCAGGTGCCCTCGCAGGGTACAGTGGCCATCCACTTGGATTTCCCATTTATGTTATAGTGTTGTGTGATTCCATCATATAAGACTTTAACATAAATTTGATACGTTCATATTTTCAACTTAAGGGAAAAATTCATTTAAATGGAAAATATAGGGCTATGTCTACATTGGATCTTGATCCGGATGGGGGGTGCGAGGGGGCACCACTGCCACCTGGATGCCCCACTCTGATTTGGGGGCCATAAGTATCGTCGGTAAAGATGGAATCCTCCCAAGTTCCGTCTGTTTTTGCTAGGCCCAGTTTGCAATTTGCTTTGGCGATTTCAAACTTTAGTACGTTACCTCGGCCTCGATTCCGGTCGAAATTCTTTTGTAGTGGGTCTTTGTGCTGAGGAGAAGAACCCGCCCCATGAAATGGCAATGCTAGCCTGCCAGTGCATTCACGCGTCCTCAGACAAGGCCAACCTCGGCAAACACCACCATCCTCTCTTCCCGAGGCAGGAGACCATCGCTGCAGTCCTCTACGGATATCTTTATCTACCCTTATCACTTCATATAGTTTTCGTACAGTAGCTTGTCACATTTTTTGCTGATAGGACATAATAATTGAATGGCTCGCATGGTTCAACATATATTTTGGTTGCCCAACGTACTGGATGATTTTATGAGTGGCTTTCAGAACACCGCTGCCTCTATATTTGATAAGCTCCGCTGGAATCTCATCGATGCCCAGCGCTTTATTATTCTTTTGGGCTTTGATGGTGAAACAAACTTCATCCAGAGTAAGCTTGGCCAATGGGAATACCTATAAGTTCCAATGTTCTGGAGCTATGCAGAGGATTAAAGAGGTTCTTGAAATATGATGGTTCATCATCGAAAGTGTCGCCGATTTCATCACGGTAGATCGTGGGCTTGGATTGGTAGCCACGTTTCAAGCTTTTCATGACTATGTGTTCTTGTATTGTGTTCTTACTCTCTAGACTTACATCGGTGCTTCTCAATTAGTCGTCATAGTATTTTCTTCTTAATTCTCAAAATCTTATTCGCAACTCTTCCAAGGTTTTCATAATTTTCTCTCTTCGTCCAGGTTTTTTTACCTACGTATTCTTTGTACACTTGATTCTTTATGTCTATCGCGTGCTGCCACTCACTCTTTTGCGTCAGCCTAGATGTGCTATCGTCTATTCTGCAATGGTCTTAATCACCGCTTTTACTTCCACCCATAGCTCTTTGTTTTCAGCCATGTATCTGATAAGATTTGAGCTAGTTAGTTGACAAGGGTCTCCATGGAATTTTTGGCCACAGACGACGTTTGAAGCCTTTCGATGTCGAATTTTTGTAGAGGGCTGGTCTTCGCCGAATACACCTTTGACATACGAAGTCGACTGGTCAATTTGATCAAGTAATAATCCGAGTTACAATTGGCTCCTCGGTATATACGGACGCCAACTATGTTCGAGGCCCAACGTTGTTGGATCAGAACATGGTCGATTTGGTTTTAAGTGTTGCCATCCGGTGATACCCAGGTCATTTTATGAGTGCGTCGATATGGGAAGTAAGTCGAACATACTATATGGCTAGATTTCTGCTGTATGCAAAGTCAATTAGGCGCTAGCCATTGTCATTCGTTTGATCGGGGAGGCTATATCCTCCAGTCGTTCCCCGATGAGATAACTCGTTTCCAACCTCAGCACGAAATTCCCGCAGGGGGAAAGTCGGTTGACAAGAGCACTCTTCGAGGCTAGCATTCTTTAGGAAGTGCCGTCCTCACGGACCCGAGGATATGGTGGGCGCCGTGGGGCTCCCTCGTGGGATGACAGGTAACGACCCTAATTGGATCAGGACTACGCTTTGGACAACGAACTGGAATTGATGCTTTGGGCTTGCCGATATGATGGTTTGGACCTAGTTGCTTTGCGCGGTAGCGCCGAGGTAACACTCGTATGTGAGCGGCTCCAATTAAACTAACATACCATCTCCGTCCCGACGACGCAACCAGCGGTTGCAGCCACGATGTTAACAGTACATTGAGAGCGGTACTAACCGTGACAAAAACGAAGATCAATACAATGACAGTGAAGACGGACGAAAAACGGCGATTAGCAGACAGTCTCGTCCAGACTGAGATTCCTGCAGCGTCCGGGCGCAGCAAAAAAATTATGCGAACGCCAGAGCGTCCTATATAGGAAAAGTGGGAAACTCGGCAGGATGCTTCAGGTGCTCAAGCAATGGAAGAAAATATAAAGAACATCGTGAATCCGATGGTCACTGCTGCGATCGTTACCGAAGCGACCGATGCAAGGGTCGTAAATTCCGTCATAATAAAGAATCACCCTGAAGCCAACGAGAAGCTTACGGCAGGAAAAGAAACAAGTGGCCAAGCAAATAAAGCGATGTTGTGTGATTGCATCGCCAACGTCGAAAATGTTACGGAAGTACTGCACTCGGAAACGGAAAGCGATAATTTCTCCTGAGGATGGTCGCAAAGTACGATTGCCGCCAAGCGACATGAAGAAGAAAGGCTATTCCGAAAAGCGGGAGATATTTTGAATCAGCATGTGACTCCCCAAAAATCAGCAAAGCAGGAAAGATTGGGCTTCTTGAACTAGAGAAGCTCCTACACCGCATAGGGCATTATCGGAGGAACTGGTTAAGGGCCGAAGAGGAGCAGAAGGCTAACAAAGCGCTGGGGGTGAAATCTAAAGGCCACATGCAGATAACTCCACCATTAAAAATCAATAAAAGAATGGCGTGTAGCCCAATCGAAGGAGATTGGGAAAGAAGAAGGAAGGAAGAGGCACTTGGGTGTGGAGCACCAAATCACGGGTACCAGACAGTGCTCACAAAAGGAGCGAAGATAGCCGCAAAGAAACCCCTTCAAAAAATGCCAGAAAGTAAAGTTCCCACCGACGCCCAACCAGAAAAAGGGCCTTATGCAAAACAGGAGAGACGGAAGCCCCGAATAACACCCCGGTAGCAGGCACTGCTCGTAAAACCCCGATCCTATGCGGAGGTGTTGTGGAACATCAGGGGAAACATAAGGCCCGAAGATGCCAACACTACCATTAAGGCAGTACGACCAACGGGATCGGGCTACATACTGGTCAAATTCGGAGCACATCCCGACAATAAGGAAGTAAAGAAAGTCCTCGGCAAAAGCGCAACTATAGCCCGGCTCGAGACAATAGTAACGATCGAAATAAGAGACATTGACTGCGTCACGGATCTGGCCGAGGTAGAAGAGGCCATCAATAGGGAGTTCCCTGGTGTGGGGAGAAGCAAAGTGAGACAAACATTAGAAAACAGTAGGGGGCAACGCATGGCCATATTTGACTTGACCGAAAAGGACGCCGAACAATTCCTGGACAAGGGCAAAGTACAAATAGGATGGGTTGTCTGTGGGATATGGCGAATAGCAATGCCTCTTCAATGTTTCAAATGCATTAGCTATGGTCACACCACACAAGTATGCAAAGGACCAGCTAGGAGTTCCCTATGCTACAAATGCGGTGAAATGGGACATAAAAGAAAAGAGTGTACGCAGGAGGCACATTGTATTCTCTGCAAGGATGCTGATTCAAGACCTGATGTTGGACACGTCTTGGGATCAGAAAAATGCCGGGTGTTCCAGGAAGTCCTAGCCAAGGCAAAATCAGAGCTTAAATGACCCGCATCCTGCAGCTAAGCCTACACCGCAGTTCAACCGCACAAAATCTGCTTGAGCAGTTTGCGAGGGACATGAAAGCCAACTTTTTGTTGATGAGTGAGCAGCACCATGATAAAAGTTCTGCATCATGGTATCCTGATGAAACTGGTAGCCGCCATCTGGGTTCGAGATAGTGATAGCTGTGGACAGGGGGATGGTTTTGTGTGGGTTCGGTGCTCAGGGATCACCTTCTTTAGTGTGTACTTGACGCCGAACGAATCAATATCATCTTTCCAAGCCAAGCTTAATGCTTTGAAGGGTGCTTTCTCGAACGCAGAGGGCAACGTGCTCGTTAGAGGAGACTTCAACGCGAAATCAACCGAAAACAAATCCTAGAAATGGCGGCCAGGGTGGCACTCTGCGTACTAAACACCGGGAAATACGCCGACTTTCCGCCGTATTGGCTGTGAGGGAACCATACCGGACGTGACATTCGCCTCGGAGTCTTTAGTACGGAGGATACACAACTGAAAAGTATTAGAGGACTACTCAGCCAGTGATCATCAGTGCATTCTGCTTGAGAACAGTGATGTTGTCTCCCGACACCCGTGCTCTCGGCTTTCTACAATTGGATAGAACATCGGAAGGATGGACGTCGAGAGGTTCGTCGAGGTTCACACGGCAGGTGCACCGCTGCAGGGAGATCCGGAGGGATGGAAGAACTGGCAGCTCAAGAAGTGATGAACTCAACTATGTGCATCATCATGACTGCTTGCAACGCTTCTATGCCCCGTCAAAAATCCCGGCACGGTAAGCCCCCAGTGTACTGGTGGTCAATTGAAATCACTGAAAAGCGTGAGGTTCAACTCATATAAGTGGGCCAGGAAATGCCTTCACAAATTGATCAACAACAGCAAGGCTCGCTGCTGGCAAGATCAAGTGGACAATGTGAACAAGGATCCGTGGGGCCTTGGCTACAAGCTAGTTATGCGGAAGCTTGGTGCTCTACAGAAACCTTGTATATATGATGCGGAAAAGATGGACGAGATAGTGCGGGCACTTTTCCGTCCATCCCATCCATGTTGACGCTATCCATGGTGAAACTGCAGTCAAGTGTCCGCTATTCACTTAACCGGGACTGAAAGAGGCAGTCCTTTTGTTAAAAGCGAAGAGGGTTCCAGGTCCAAATGGTGTTGCAGCTGAGATGTTGCAAATTTCCTATCACTATTGTCCTGACTTGCTGCTCAGCACATTCAGTGCTTGCCTACGGGACGGAGTTTTTCCGGTACGATGGAAGGTGGCGAGGCTCGTGCTGATCAGCAAGGGGAAGGGAAAAACCGAATCGCCGTGTGCATACTGACTGTTATGCATGCTAGACACGTCTGGGAAAGTGCTAGAGAAACTCATCAAGGGAAGACTCACTGACACGATTCGTGCTGCTGGGGACCTATCTCCTCGGGAGCACGGCTTTAGAGCAGGACGTTCTACCATTGATGCGATTGCAGAGGTGGTGAACGTGGTCCAAAAGGCAGAGGCACATAGTCGCACCAAGTGATGGATCGTCCTTTTGGTTCCGCTTGACGACAGGAATGCCTTTAACTCCGCTAGATGGGTCGATATTCTGGATACGCTGGAAAACTCTTTTCAAGTTCCAGAATATTTAATGCGGCTTTTGACGAACTACTTAAAGGACCGAAGCTTGCTCTACGACACGATACAGGGCCAACAAAGTATGAAAATTACATCGGATGTTGCCCAGGGATCTATCCTTGGTCCGGAACAGTGGAACGTACCTTACGACGGGTCACTGAGACTCGAGATGCCAGATGAGTCGCGCTTGGTCGGCTATGCGGATGATTTTGTGGCTCTGGTCACTGGACGCACCGTTGAACAAGCGCAACTTAGGCTAGGTACGCTTATACACCGAGTGAGAGACTGGATCAGTTCAGTTTAGCACTGGAGAAGACCGAAGCGATCATCTTGACAAAAAAGAGAATCCCTAGGGTAAGAATGATCAGTATTGGAGATATGTGAATCGAATGAAAGCCATCGATGAAGTACCTGGGTTTACTGATCGACTCTAAGATGAGTTTCTCTGAGCAAATCAGGGTAACAGCTGAGAAGGCTGCTTTGGGAGTATCGGCTCTCAGTCGACTTATGGCCAAAGTAGGGGTACCCAACCCGTTGAGAAGACGCCTCTTGATGAGTGCTGTAGGGTCAGTGTTACTGTGCGGAGCAAGGGTATGGAGCGACGCTCTCAGTAAGGAGGTTTACCAAAAACGCCTGGTACAGGTACAGAGAAGAGGAGCGCTGAAGATTGCATCTTTGTATACGACAATCTCTGATTCGGCGATGAAAGTTATTGCAGGCGTGATACCTGTCGGCCTCCTTGCTAGAGAGCGCTGGTCTACTCATCTGCGTCGAAACGAGGATACGAGAGAGATGGTTGTCCGTGAAGAGAGACAGCGCGCACTCAACGATCGGCAGCAGTCTTGGGTGAATCGCACGAAGGGAAGGTGGAATGCGCGCCTCATCCCGGATGTTAAACCGTGGCTGAATCGAAGGCATGGTGAAACTGACTTCTATCTGACCCAGCTTTTGAGCGGGCACGGGTGTTTTCAGTCTTACCTGCACAAGATTGGTAAGTCACGGTCCTCCGATTGTCGGTATTGACCAGGAGAAGACGACAATGCCTGCCACACATTTTTTGCGTGCATAAAATGGGACAGGCTGCAAAAAGCTCTCTACAGAAGATTGCATCTTTGTATACGACAATCTCTGATTCGGCGATGAAAGTTATTGCAGGCGTGATACCTGTCGGCCTCCTTGCTAGAGAGCGCTGGTCTACTCATCTGCGTCGAAACGAGGATACGAGGGAGATGGTTGTCCGTGAAGAGAGACAGCGCGCACTCAACGATCGGCAGCAGTCTTGGGTGAATCGCACGAAGGGAAGGTGGAATGCGTGCCTCATCCCGGATGTTAAACCGTAGCTGAATCGAAGGCATGGTGAAACTGACTTCTATCTGACCCAGCTTTTGAGCGGGCACGGGTGTTTTCAGTCTTACCTGCACAAGATTGGTAAGTCACGGTCCTCCGATTGTCGGTATTGACCAGGAGAAGACGACAATGCCTGCCACACATTTTTTGCGTGCATAAAATGGGACAGGCTGCAAAAAGCTCTCTACAGGGAGACGAGAGAGCTCGGCCCGGGTAATATAGTTGCAGTGATGCTCGAAACGGTTGACAAATGGAACCAGGTGGCAGATTACGTTCGGGCAGTCCTAAAAGATAAAAGGGACTCCCAGCAGCCGGGGGTGTTGAGGCTGGGGGATCGCTTGTCTGGCACTTCCTCTTCCCTTCTCTCCTCCCGCTAGAAGAGCGATCCCCCAGCTTGAAGGCGCCTCACGGCGTAACAAAACGAGACCTGGCCTGAAGTAACGTTTCAAACGGTTCCAGGCTAGGTTCTCGTCGGGTTGACAGGGAAGGTGTTTAGTTGATAGTCCGGTCACATTCTTGCGAACATGGGAGTCCCACAATCTGTTCGTAAATGGGCATTCACCGCCCTACCACAAAAAAAAACCGTAGCGTTGAGGTCACACAGAATTCATTTTATGTCGTTTGTAGGCGATGAGTCGACTAGTCTTTCCAATGATTGCCCAACGTTTCCTTCATTTTTTCGTCCTTCTCTTCAGCCGGAGCGTGGTGCGATCAGTCGAATTTTGAAGAATTTTATACGGATCGCACAAAACCGTTCATTTATTGTCTTAAAATCAATGACGTGCGATTTGAACTCCCTATTCACAATGAAGGCTACTCCGAACTCTTGCTTTCCAGCAGGCTTCCAACTTTTGAACATTGTGTGCGATTTCATATCTTGAATATCACTGCTAGTCCAATTCGTTTCCTGAATTGCCAGTATGTTTAATTTATATTGACTGGCCTGTTGTAGAAGGTCTTTACCAGAGCCAGGGTAGCTCAGTGATCTGACATTCCAGGATCCAATGCGAGAGAGAAAGTTATATGTTTAATACGACGCAGGACCAATCTAAACAAATTTCGTAGTGCCCAACGGGATCTGCAGCTTAAGCGGCTTACACTCCAACCTTTACCGTACTTGTACTAAGAGTTTTGCATATATTGCTTGAATATTTTCAGATCCCTGAATATATTATACTTTTGATAACGGCGGCATTCACTACGAGCTTCTTGATCCCAAAAATTTACTTGAAAGTGGTTTTTACGTTAATTAGCATTTTTCATGATACATATGATGTTAAATTGATAAAAAGATTATTAATTGTGACCACGTTGAGGGTAATTCAACAAACACTCCGGAGCTCCGTTGACAGCTGACTAACATGAACCGCACATTTCATATAAGGGCCTCTTTGAACAGTATTTGATGGGTCTGACGTAACTCAAAACCACTTTGTACTGAAAGTTTTCTCGAATACTTCATAGAACAAGAGTGAATATCCCTAATAAGGAAGTTCTGCAGAAGTTGATTGGACGTATTTAAAATTAAGCTACAATAAAAATCATGTTTATTCAAAAATCATGTTTTTTCAATCATTAGCTAAATCATTACCCTATAAAAATAAATTTCGAGCCATTCACTGGATAATTTTTATCAAAACAACTCGTAGATGCATTTTAAATAGCTTTAAATATTCTTGTTGCATTTAATTAACCTTAATTTCAGGGAGCATGCGAACATTTTATGCAACAGCAAGTACTTAAAAGCAATATGTATGAATCAATCCACCTTAGCATATGACCTTACGATGACAAATAAAATTTAATTCAAATGAACAAACCTGCGAGCTTTTTACGTCTTCCAATCGCTCGCTGCCTTCCTTGCCCTTACAGGGCCGCAATAACACAAAGATCCTATTTACGCCTAAACAGCTTCGCAGTAATTTTTCAAGCAGGGCTTTGCCCATTAATCCTGCAGGAAAACAGTAAAATCGAAAGTAATATCCCTTCAAAAGTTATTGCATATCTACAATAAATTTATTACCGGAGGCGCCTGTTACGAAGACATCTCGTCCACGATAAAATTCCTTGATAGGATCATCCACGACTCCACATGCCCCCATTTCACTGATCTCACTCATTTCAAGGATATTTTCGAACACTGACTAGATCTAATCCGACTCAAACTAGACGAAAACTGGAACTAAAACTTCACCCAAATGAATTTGGTAAACGCTACCAAATTCAATATCAGCAAGTGTTCTTTGCATATAAATTTGTTTCGTCATCGGTCAGTACTGAATATGGATAAGGCAATATAGACCAAAGTATACCATTACCCATTAGTCTTGGGGACAGTAAACCTTGAAATTATTTATGCTTTTTAAAAGATTACAATGTTAAACATAACCATAATAGCGGTATGTTTTCAAGTTAATTTTATAAAATGTATATCAAAGTAAATTAGGGAAAAACAACTAATTGTAAGATGTTTTTCAATACTTCAAAATGTGCCGAGTACCCACGCAGCTTTGGATTAGTAAAAGAAAAATTGGTATTGAGCGAAAATAAACTAACGAGCTTAGTGACCATCACTTAAAAGCAGTGAAAAAGGAATTTGAAAATTAACAAGGTGGGTAGAGAGATCTACACGCTTGTCAGAAGGGTTTTGTACTCAACTTATGATATGGAGACAACAATAATGAATAAACTCAAGAAAAACTTTAACGACATCTACAACAAATACATACTCGATTTAAAAGAAGAATAATTTTACAGCGCCAAGGACGGTCGCAAGCCCGGTTGTTTCCTTGTTTTCCCCACCCCCAGCTTCCGCGACTCCTCATCCCGAATCCCACGACCAAATGCTAGTAAATAGTCACGGGGCCGCTCATTGGGTTTACTGGTTCCCCAAGGATGGGACACGAAATGCCGAGAAATGCCAACAACTGCAAATACACCTACAGTTCTACTACAAAATCCTACTTACATGTCCTTTGTGGTGACGTAAGAGCGCAAAGGCGAGTCTTCCGTGATAACGATAACGGAATTGAAAGTGATAACCATGTCGCCGGAATCCCCTGCAAAACCCTAAATAATTTCAAATCCTGCAATAGAGCCTCGAAATGGATTGGATCTACGACAACGACCTCGGAACCGAAAAAAAGGACCACGCTATTGGATCCTGGAATATCAGATCACACAGTTACGCTGGCACCGGTAAAGACCTTTTACAACAGACCAGTCAATATAAATTAAACCTACTGTTAATCCAGGAAAGAATTGGACTGGAAGCGATATTCAAGATATGAGATCATACACAATATTCAAAAGTGGAAAGCCTGCTAGGAAGCGAGAATTCGGATTAGCCTTCATTGTGGATAGGGAGTTCAAATTGGAAGTTATTGATTTTAAGTAAATCAATATTATGTACAATCCGTATAAAAGGGAAATTCTTCTAAATTTGGCTAATAAATGCACCCGCCCCGACCAAAAAATAGGACGAAAATACGAAGGAAACTTTCTACAATCACCTAGAGAGACTAGTCGACTCATTGCCTACAAACGACACCAAAATGATTCTGAGTGACGTCAACGGATATAGCCTCAAAGATAAAACAAATGACAACGGTCAGCGCCTAATTGACTTTGCATGTAAAGGGTGGTCCAACCATAATGCACGATGTTAATTGTGAGTTACACCTTAACGTCAAGTTTTTCGCCCAACTTAATTTGACATTTCTTAAATGCAGTATTTGACAAATTCAACCCTGGAGAGGTACACAATTAAGCTGCGCGTTAAGGTTGTTGAAGCCTTTTACGAAAATGGGCGTTCAAAGCAAAATGCATTTCTTGCACTTTGTGATTTTTTTTAACCGACTTCCAAAAGAAAGAAGGTTATCAATTCATTGCGTATATTTTTTTTTTGCTTTTTTTTTTTGTATGTTCACGCATAACTTTTAAACGGAGATAGATAGAAGAGTCTTGTTTTTGGCAAATGATACGTCTTTCTTCCAGTTAGGTCCCGTTTAAAGGATAAGAAATTCAAGTAACGGTAAAGGACTTTTACCAATAAAACTAAAAAAATTCCGACTTTCATCCCGATTTTTCAGCATAACTGATCGACGCGTGTAAGGATTTTGATTGTAGAGGTTTCAAATGAAAGACAACATATTGATCTAAAATGTATCGGAACAGAATTGAAATCCTTCAAAAGACTCTGTAGATATTAACAGTTAAATATGATACATTGATGTGAAGAAATTAAATTTAAATGATATTTCGTACGAAAAGTGCCAATTAGTTGACACTCTGCAAGGATTTGTTGGAGATACCGAGTCCTTTGGTGACGGATGATAAAAATGATCAGTATCCTTAATTTTTAAGCATAAACGGTATATTTTAGTCCATCATTTCTACCGGAAATAACCAATAAATTAATTCTAGGTGCGGCATAAATACAACAGTTAAAGGGAACATTTCAGGATGCTTTTCTCTTCCGCATTCATTCTTTGCTTACCAATGAGCTTGGTATAGGATCCTGCTTACATCCTTAGACGTAAACGTTACATATAGGATTATAAAATTTCCCGAAGAAATAATAAGGAGTGAGTGATTGCAAATTATAGAGTTGAATTGTTACCTTCCAGTTAATATTATATCTACATTACAACATATGCCCAGAAATCTAAAATGAGTGATTTCCATACGAAAAACCGGCGCTAATCGCAATCTAAAAAGGGATACATTTCCTGCTATAATTGATCATAACTGTACAGATGAAGATTAAAATGCATAGCCGAGTTTTCATTGAACTTATGGTATGATTTTCTTGAAACTTTCATGAAAATTAGGTGCCATATTTAACTAAAAACGAAGGCGATGAGTATCGAATAAACGTAAACGAGTGATACGGTTAAGAAGGATCTTTTTATGTTAATTTCTTGAGATTGATTGCGCAGAAAACTTATGTTTACATATATAAATACAGATGTCTACACACACACACACATATATATATATATATATATATATATATATATATATATATATATATATATATATATATATATATATATATATATATATATATATATATATGTGCGTATGGATGTATATATATATATATATATATATATATATATATATATATATGTGTATAATATATATATATATATATATATATATATATATATATATATATATATGTGTGTGTGTGTAGACATCTGTATTTATATATGTAAACATAAGTTTTCTCCGCAATCAATCTCAAGAAATTAACATAAAAAGATCCTTCTTAATATATATATATATATATATATATATATATATATATATATATATATATATATATATATATATATATACATATATATATATATATATATATATATATATATATATATATGTGCGTATGGATGTATATATACATATACATCCATACGCACATATATATATATATATATATGTATATATATATATATATATATATATATATATATACGTATATAATATAATATATATATATATATATATATGTATGTATTATATATATGTATATATATATATATATATATATATATATATATATATATATATATATATATATATATATATATATATTATATATATATATATATATAGATATATATATATATATATATATATATATATATAAATATATATATATATATATATATATATGTATATATATATATTTATCTATATATATATATATATATATATATATATATATATATATATATATATATATATATATATGTATTATATATATATATATATATATATATATATATATATATATATATATGGCTATGTGTGTGTATGTGTGTGCTTTTGCTTCGATTTTCTCCAAATTTTTAGCAATATTTCTGTTCTGGCCAAAGTATAGCTCCAGTTTGTATGCAAAGTTCAAAATTCGAAAATTTCTCAAAAGCTTCAATTCATATTGGATTATGATGGAATCTAAATTCAAGGTAGACTTTGATGAGATCATGGATTAAATGTACCAGAGTTAAATTCGATTCCTGTGAACGCAGCAGATTTTAGCCGTAGTGGTTTTTGCATTGCAGTAAAAAATTATATTTTAATATACGAGAACATGATACAATGTATTCAAGAAACTGAGTATTGAATGGTTTGAAATGAAAAAATTTGCCACTAAAAAGGGTGAAATAAAAAACTTTTAGAAAAAAAAGAAAACCGACTTCGGAATGCCCTAAAAAGGATGAAATAAATTTTTTGGAAGCTGTGCCAAATCAATTTCTCCATTTCAACATAGATACTTCCAATATCTGCACCATCACAAAAGAATGGGGGAAAATGTGATATGGCACCGCTTCCAAAAAATTTATTTCATCCTTTTTAGGGCATTCCGAAGTCGGTTTTCTTTTTTTCTAAAAGTTTTTTATTGGTAAGTATAATGTAGTAATCGAGCAGTCACACAAGCAGACTGCTCGAAAACCTTCCTAACCCTTAACCGAAATTAATTGCACATTTCGACAAAAAAAAATGATTTCAGTTCATTTCATTGTAATTTGTAAAATTGTTTTTTTTTATTAAACGTAATTTTATATCAGTTTTCCTTTATGTCAAATTCAAACATTTTCCTTTCATTGAATTCGTCATGAAATTTTTTTCATTGGTCTTATTTTTGCTTACTTCAGTTAAATTTTCTTTGCGAGCAGTCACAATAGCAAACTACTCGGAAACCCGCCTATCTCCTATCATTCATAGCAACCCATAATGAGCAACTAGAAGAGTTGGGGAAGCTGTGGGGAGTGACAGGAATGACTTTCAGATGGGGCCCACGCGCTTCAACCATGCAGTGGGAATTATCCATCGCTCGCCGCTTGTATTTGATTAATTTATTTAGCGTGTAGCGATGATTCTTTGGTTTATAGAAGTTTCATTCCATGTTAAGTTAAGTAACAAATAAAGTGCTAATGCGGTGTTGAAGTGCATAGGATGGGATCACGGTCAATTATCGCTAGATAGAAATTGGAGGTTAATTGCTATTGCGAGCAAATATGGAAAGAAAATACAGGGAGGATCTGGCAAGTGAAATTGAAGCCCTTGGATCGACATACAGTGGGGATAAGGGGAGATTGCTTCGGAGGGCGACGTGTGCACGGTCTTTGCGACTTTCCGTGTGGCTCGGTCTGGGATTTCCTTTGGATAAATGATTCTGGTGAAGTGAACTGGTTGTCCTTTAAAAGTGTAAACATTTCATTCAGACGCGGTGCATAAAAGTGCGGTTGTGAAAAGTTTGAAAGGATATAGGTTACTAAGTGTCAAAAAAGACGACGGCTGATGAGTGACAGCGCTTAAGAAGTTCCAAAACTTGCGCGACAAGAACTCGGATTGACGAGTTTACAATTATCGGACAGAAAAGTGTGTTAGCTCTTAAATTTCTATTATTCAGTGGCTCAGTGCATCAAATAAAATGAAGGCAATAGCAAGCACAATTTCATGGCCATCGACGATGATGAGCTCAGCTTCAAAAAGTCACAAGTTCTAGGAGATACAAGTCTGAAACGAGACATCGAATCGATTTTACGACAATTTTAAAACAACACGATATGAAAGTGTGTTCTGAGATCTTTTTGGTCGTATCTCACTGCACTCGGTGTGAAGAATTTTTCTCCAACCATCATTCATCAACCTCAAAGTCGAGCCAAGAACGGTCAAGAAAACGGAGAAAAAAAGAATTTTCCTATTTGGTGCACTGACGAGAACTCGATTTCGTGCACTATTTGAAAGTTTCCCAAAGACAATTGCATCAGTGAAATAGTCGGCTCGGTAGTACAGAACATTCTTATCGCCATCGCCATCGTCGTCATCGTTTGAAATTCGATTGGAGTAATATTTGTGGGCAGATCGAGCTTCGACCGCGACCCATCCCCATTTGGATAAACATGAAGAATTAATTTATTCAGGCTCATAAAATTCAGTCGGTTGATGTAGACATCGCAAGATAAATAGTTGGTGATTTTACATTAGTGGAATCGATTTGAATGGGCTTTTAATGAGTTATATATATTGACTTGTAAGAAAGATTTTGCTTTGGGATTTTATGGTGAGATCATTGAGAACATGTAGCGATGTCGGATGATTTTGATGCGAGCGTTAGAGATAAATTATTGCCAGTCGAAAGTTAATCTCGCAATTGCAGCGTTATCCGAGCCGAACATGAACGGAAATTACAGGGAGGATCAGGCATGTCAAAAGTTGTATCTTTTCGAATAAGCCAAGGAGAATTAGTGGAACACCCGAAGAAGAGGATGAAATAATACTACCTGAGCTGTTACACTCGGTCCTGCGCCCCAGTGCTTGGCTGGCTTCTCAGGGAATTACGACATGACTTGCTAGATAAGTTGGCTCTGACATAGCGTTACCTGGAACATTAGCAGCTAAGAGTGGAGCTCAAGTTACCTAAGGCAATCGCTGCATTCTACCGAAATACCTAGCATCTTATAGAGTGGTGCCGTAGAGCGAATAACATAATACCCGGACAAGATATTGACGACCCATTGGCCTAATTATTGTTGTCGATTGCGTTTATGATCCATCAGTTTTAGAAGACGTTCATGTTACCATATCGATTCTTTTTGACCAAAATCCCGGTGTAAAGTTAATATTCCCATATCAGGCACGTAATGCAGTTTGTCCAATTGAAGTATTGCTAGACAAATGTGACTTAAGGTGTTTTAAAGTGAACGTTGACAGTATTCGCAAGTTGTATAGTTTGAATATTCAAGATTTTGTTGATGGGCATACAATTCAATTTGGTAAATATTAATTTATTGTAGGCACCTCCTCATCGGCACAAGTGCTCTAGTTGCATGGGATCAGGTGAGAGATATAAGAAAAATACAATTTTTGTTATATGCATATTTGTAAGATAAATAATGTTTCTTCTTCGTATAATCGAAATTTCAGTAACGTTCAGGGAAAAACGAGGGCGAGATCATGATTCTACGTCTAGCACTCGTTGCGTGTAGACGTATTTTTAATTCGCTCCTGTCAAGAATTTTTATAAATTAAAATAATTTTTAAAAACGTCAATTAGAAAGTTATTTTAGAAAGAAACTTATTACATCGTCGAACTATTCAAATAATTTATCGAGTATCTGAATTTTACCTGCGAGAAAGTGTCAAAAAAGAAGAAAAGTTTTTTTTTCACCGGAGGGATGGAGGAGCCCGACGGCTTCCCACCGCTGGGAGATCCAGAGCCAGGCATTTCGAAAATTACAAATGATAAAATCATAAAGAGAAAAAATGAACAAGACAATTGTAAGCATGGAAAGCGTATTACTCTTTCAAGCGAAGATTATGAAAAGTAACTAGGGAGAACGCGAGGGTTACGAAACAAAACGACCAGTTGAAACTCCGTTTACAGAGTTTGGAAGATATGGTGCGGACGTTATTAAATGGGAGCATACCAAAAGTGAAGCCACAGAATACGTCCGGCAAAGAAGAACCGATATTAACTAAGAAGAATGAAAGAAAGTAAACAACAACAACAAGCAAGATCAACGAGAAAGCAGTACCAACACAGAAGATTCAAACATATAAAACAAAACCGCAAGATACGAGCAAGCCATCAATCCATGATGCTGAAAATATCCTGAGCGCAGGAGGAGCGAACGACAGCGCCAATTATTATGCGGTGCTGTCTGCAGTGAACGAAGAAATGGACATCGAGATGGAGAGCAACGATAGCATAGGTGATATTGATAGTAGTAATAATTTCATTTAATATTTAAAATAAAAAAATAAGGAAAAAGAGAAGAAGCCAACCGGTGTGTCTGCTGATTCTCCTAATAAAATTAATGAGGTAAATGAGAAAGTTCCTCCAATTAACGTTTTTTGGCAGCGTGGAGGAGATATGGTTCGGTTGTTGGCAGCCGAACATAAAATCGATAACTTTGAAGTTAAGAGATTGACCGCTGATAAGCTTACAATCAAGACAAAGACACTGGCTGATTTCAAACTGGCGAAAGATGCTCTTAATAGTGTCAAAGCTCCCCACTTCACATACACGCCAAAGACGGCACAAAATCAGACCTTCCTGTTGAAGGGCTTGGACTGTGAGGAGAATACAGTTGATCTCCTTGAAATAATGCAGGAAGCAGCACCAGCTGTTAAGTTCATCTGTGTGAAAAATTTTGCTACAAGGAGATAAACTGTCGAAGTTAAAATATTACCATATTATTTGGTCCAAATTTCCAACGACAGCAGTCCGAGTGCCCTCCAATAGGTAAGGTACTTAAACTTTAGAGTTGTGAGGTGGGAACATCTCCAAAACACTGAGGTCAACTAGTGTTACAGGTGTCAAAGATTCGGTCATTCGGCTGCCAATTGTGCAATGCACTATCGCTGTGTTAAGTGCAAAGATATTCACGCCCCCGTTGAATGCAAATTGGCTCTGATGGTGCCAAAAGAAAAATTGTATTGTGTTAACTGCGGTATATTTGGTCATCCAGCATCATATCGAGGATGCCCTCGGTATCAAGATGCAAGAGCTAAATTTTCCCCAAAACAAACCAAAGTTAATCACAATTTGTTACCTCCCAACTTCATCAAACCCGGGGTATCATTTGCACTTGCTGCCAGAGGATCAGCAGACAACAATATAAATAAAATAAATAATGTAAGTGGCAATAATGAGCTGCTTCTCAAAATTTATCAACGGCTTGAATATCTTTCAGATAGAATCAATAAACAAGACCAAAAAATCAATTTCGTTTATCAACGTTTAGGCCAACATGCTTCAACATAGGTTGCAATTCAGTCACATTCCCATGGATAGGATTCGTCTCATCTCGATCAACGTCAACTCCATTGTTACTATACATCGGCGTGATTATCTCCTTGAATTCATTGCCAGACAAAAGCCTGACATCCTGCTCCTAACCGAAACCCACCTCAATTCATGGCATTCCATGACATTCAAGGATTTTGAATTCGTAAGAAACGATAGGATAACAGGTGATGGGGGAGGTGGCACTGGGATATTGGTTCGAAGACCCTATTGTTTCCAAAATATTGAAAAAGTCGAATTCAAAATCTTTGAATCTCTTGAAGTGTACGTTATCAAAATCTCACTGCCAGGTGGAGATAACCTCTTCGTTATCTCTGCCTGTGCAACTGGTGGAACTGTTCTCAAGCTCAAGGAGGAACTCAATTCCTTGTTTGAAATACTCGAATTGAACAGGCTGCATAACTATTATATTCATGCTGGTGACCTGAACGCCAAGCATACATCATGGCTGAACGTCACCAATAATCCAAGAGGTGTTTTCTTGAAATCGTGGATAACAGAGAACCAAATTGAATACAAGTGCAATCTATATGGGTCGGAGCTCCTAACATACCCTAGGACAAATTCACATTTGGACCATTGCATTGCAGACGCAAGACTTGAATTCAGCTTTAATAGTTCTCAACGGAAACTGCAAGTGCTTCCTTACGATAGCGACCATAACGCAATCGTAATGGAAATCAATCATCACAGGGATGATTTCTTCCTCATTCCAGTTCAACATGAAAACCATCGGTTGAATTTCAAAAAAACGATTGAGAATGTAGTTCCCAAGATTAAACATCGAAACAACATGGAAGGATATGAAACATCAACCATCGCAAGGTTGAAAAGATTGAAAAGCCTCCTTCTCACACCCGTCAACAATATTTATCGACGATTTTTGGACTACATCCATCCCTCTTTGGCTTTGTTGAAATTGCACCTCGAGAATGTCTGGAACTTCATCCGTTCATACTTCAGAAGTGAGGTCAGCAATCAATGGGCGGAAAAATTGAGGGGGATCAGCCCACAGGACCCAGATGGCATGTTCGCGAAAGTGAATAGCATATTCCACAAGAAGTCTCGAGTGAAGGTATCGAATCTTGAAGTCAATAGTGATGAGATAAATCTTCTCGATAGGGCTGGTATCGAATTTGATAGTACGACTCCGGATAGAAATGGAAACAGGATTATTTGTGAAGGGTTGCATAAACTTGCCTGATTGGAACACACTTTGAATTGGTTCATCTACCGAACCCTGAGAGAGGGAATGAAATATTTTCAGAGGTCGTTGAAGCATAAGTTTCCGACTTCAAATCAAACCTGAACGGCCAATCAATTCTTCATTTCAATGAAACATTAACATCTGACCTCATACCGAGCTTGAATCTTATTGATTATTTTGTCAGCTATGAAGACTTGTGTTTCATATTTCGCAAGGTAAACAACAAGAAATCATGTGGTACTGATGGTATTCCAAATGTTGTTCTCCCACATTTGCCTGAGGTTGCTATTAGGAATTATTGCATATTGTTCAATAACATATTTTCATATTTTCCGAATGAGTGGAAAAAGGCTAAGGTACTTCCGATCTTGAAGAAAGGAAAAGAATCTTTAGGCCCGAAAAGCTATCGCCCAATCAGCTTGCTGCCTTACATCAGCGAGGTGTTTGAAGTGATACTCAACAGAGCATTAAAACATTGAGGAATATGAGTTGATGTCGAATTGCCAATTTGGTTTTCGTGCCAGGCATTCGACCACACATGCAATAACGAAAGTAACCTCAGACATCTGTTGGAAACTAAATGATTGACAATGTGTTGGAGCATGTCTCATTGATATGGAGAAAGCCTTCGATACGGTGTGGTTAGATGGACTAGTTTTTAAACTCCTTCAGGACAAGTTCCCCAGACACCTTGCCGCCATGATGTGATGTATGTTATACGGGAAATCGTTTGTTGTAACTGATGGAAATCTGACAACAATGCGCGAGTTCAAGGTCTTGAATGGTCTACAGCAGGGAACAGTTACTGCACCTCTGCTCTTCTCAATCTTCATTCGCAAGCTATTGAACGGCTTTGATTTTAACGTCTCGCCAACGCGATCATTGGTAGCGTTTCCTGATAATCTGATCATCTATACGGCAGACCGAAAAGCTACAATAGTCCAGAGCAATCTCCAAAAAATGTTCAATGATGTGCAGCTGTACACTGACAATTTCCGAATGAAAATTAATGCGCAGAAGTGTGAAACAATCTTGTTGCAGACAGCGCTGCAGGGGGTCAGTCAAGACCTGAAACGTAATTGGAAAGATTTCCACATCATGGCTGGCGAGGGTAGTTTAGAACGAGTTCCACATAAATCCTGTGTTCAATACCTCGGTGTTTATCTCGATCAGTATCTGTACTATACTGAACATGTGAAAATCATGCTCAGTAAGGCACTAAAGTAGTCATGGACCTATGAAAGCTCTTACATTCCAAATACATTGATCAAGAGGTCAAAATTATCTATTACAAGACACTGGTTAGACCAGTTTTGACATATGGATGTCAGATCTGGTACAACCAGAGCGCTAGTACTATGGAAAAATTAAGAGTTTTCGAAAGGAAATGTCTTTTTGCATGTACTGGTTTGTACAGAGTTACAGCTCATCATTGCTACATTTAGTATTGTTGTTTATTTTGTGTTAAAAATTAGGTATAGGTTAGGTATATGTTATGTTTATTATATTACGTTAGGGATAAGGTTAAACGCTTAGGTTAGGAACATTGTTATAGAATTTTTTAGTATAAGATAAAGTTTTTGATTGCATTTTATTAGAATTAAGTTAAAACATATTAGGTGTAGGATCAAAGTTCACTGTGGTGTTAAGATTATAAATAATTTTAGGATAGTGTTGGTTGGTTTTTTCTCCTTTTTCCAATTGAATGAAATAATATATAATAAGCTTCATTGATTTGAATTTGCTATAGATTTTTTTTAAAATGTGATTAATGATAACGTATAAATTTAGAGAGCCATTTGGGCTATTAAGTTTTTTATTGTTATTCTTTGGATTTTGCTTTATATTCTTTTAAAATTTATAACGGTTAGTATTAAATAAAGCGCTTTTGACTTTGACTTTGACATTGAGGGCGAGATCATTGGACGCACTCCCTTTTGCGAAAATAATAATATTGTATACCATACCAGTTTTGTTGACGACTGGTGTTTGAATGAATTTTTGCTGACTTTTTCTAATGATTAATCTCCATATGTTCGTTCACGGTAATGATTAATCGATTAAAGCGTTACACTAGCGACACATTTTTCAAGATTGTTAGAATTGTCCAAGTAAATCTACGTTTACAGTCAATGAAAAATAGTCTATAGGAAAATTTAAATGAAAGAATAAAATTTAATTCAATTCTGCGACCAAAGTGAAGCACCTAATTGTGGCATTTTTCTAAAAAAATTAATAAACCCAGAGTCAAGCTAATTGCATATTAATATAATATCATTGGACTACTTTCTTGCATTTTATGGAGAAGCTAGTTTGGTAAGCCTTTTCAGAGAGGAAATATTAAAAATAAATTTAATTGTACATGGAAATAAAATTAATAAAAATGGAATTGCCTCATTAAATGCACCACTTCGGTCCTTCCATTTTGGCTCTTTCTGACCGGGTACAGGACCCGGTACGGTGGAAGGCTTTTCGCACCAATAAATGAGCTAGCCATCGGGTGCGCTCCAAATGTTTTTTAGTTTCAGGGACTCTTGCGGGTTCAGTGGCCTCCAGTTTAAGTGCCCTTTTTATGGCATAGGGCTATGTGATCCGATCATACAACGTTATATTTCTTTTCTGATGGGAAGGCTCATGCAAGGTATGTTCGTATGAGTTTTCCACTCAGAAGGGAAATATGTGGCCGCTGCAACGTTTTTGGATCTTGATCCGGTTGGGCGGGTGTGAGGGGGCATCACCACCCGGTTGCCCCACTCTTATTTGTGGGCCATGAGAATCGTCGGGTAACGACGAAGTTCCCCTAAGTCCGTCAGTTTTGGCCTGTTTCGACTTCTTTTTTGAACAAGCAATTCCGTCCTTTAGTAATTGCCTACATTTCTCGACTTCGGTCAACCTATTTTGAGACCCAAGTATTCGTGAATGCGAAATTGTTTCGTAGTGGGTCCTTGTACTGGGGGAATAAACCCGCCCCCCGACACCGCATGGCTAGCCTGCCAGCGCATTCACGCGTCCCAGACAAAGCCATTCTCGGCGGATATTAACATCTTTTTTCGCCGAGGCAGCAGACCATCGCTGCAGTCCTTTACGGACATTGATACCTACTTTTCACTATAATAATCGACCAAATGTGTCCACAATCGGGAAAATTTAGTGGTCGCCAGCGGCGTCGCATGATTCATTACAGGGCAGTGTCCACGATGCCTACCAGGCATGGGGAGACTGAAGGAAACGTTGCTTGGCCCTATGATGTTTTTTTTCTTTTCCTCTCAGCGTCGTAGGTCTTTGGCATGCTAGACTCCCAGCTCCCTTCGGGACATGTCCGCAAGGAGGTACCGCGTGGGACTTAAAACTTGTAAGACTCGACACTTCACGAACTTCTTGTCTAGCTTGGCAGTGTAGTGCCGACCTGCTCCACTTTGTCTGAAATTCCGTCGGTAGGTTTCGTCGCCTGCCTTGAAGCCAGAAGGATGGGATCGCAGATTGTACCGCTCCTCCTCCACCCGTCTACTGTCTTCAATCCTCTCCCGGATTCGTTCTCGTAGAATTTGAAGTTTCTCGTGCAGCTCCAGCACCACTATTGGTCTTCCAAACTTTTCAACTGCCGCAATAACCGGTACGAGTTTCCGTGGCACATCATATGCTGGCCGAACACGGCAAAGTATGGGAGATGCCTGTGGTGGAGTGATAAGACGAACGCAGGGCACAGGTGATGGCGGAAATCCTGCGGTCCCAATCCTTCTCATCCGGTTGGACGTAGGCCCGAATGGCGGCTATGAGGGTGCGGTTCAACCGCTCGGACGCATTGGCTTGCGGAGAATAAACGGCAGTTCGCTGATGCATAATGCCATACTTTTCCATTAATTCCCGAAATCTAGACGAGGTGAACTGAACTCCGTGGTCAGAGACCAGCTTCTCCGGTACTCCAAATATATGGAAAACGCGATTTTCCAGAAAACTTTCGAAGAGGTTCCACAATCGGAAATTTGGACAAGTATTCCAGGACAACGACAGCTCCCCAGTATCCCGAAGTCGAGCGAGGGTACGGATCGATGAGATCTATATACAGGCGCTGGAACACCCGCTCCGGTAGTTTGAGTTTTCCCATCGGGGGCCGAAGAACAGAATTGGGCGCTTTAGTGCATTTACACAGCTCACAAGCGGCTACGTACTTTTTCACTTGCTGCGCCATCTTACGTCAAAAGAAGTAAGTCTTCAGTTGCCGAAGCGTACGACCATAACCGCCGTGTGCACTCAATGGGTGGTCATGAGCCCGCTTAATCAATTCGAAGGTCAGTTCTTCGGGCACCCATAAATTCCATTGTTCCTCTTCTTGAACGGGGTCTCCGGAGGCGTGTCTCGTCCGCTTGTATATAAATCGCTCCATCACTCGTAGTTCTGGCAGCTGGGCAATTGGTCCTGAATCGTAATCATCAGCTGGATATAACATGCTGACTTGAAGGCGGGATGGTCAAAGTCGATCCATAGGGGGCTGTCGTCCTCTTGGGCCAACTCGGCTCCTTCTGGGGCGAACATCCTTGATAGTGTGTCCGGTACCACGTGCTGACTTCCCTTGCGGTGTCTTATCGTGAAGTCAAACGCCTGTAATTTCAAAGCCCATCTGGCCAAGCGGCCGTGGAGATCCGTTTGGCTCATCAGCCATTTCAGTGAGCATGATCAGTGACGATTTCAAAGGAATGTCCTTCTACATATGCTCGAAAACGTTTCACTGCCAGCACAGCCGCCAGGCATTCCTGCTCCGAGACCGTGTAGTTCCGCTGGGCCTGGTTCAGCTTGTGGGACATGAAGGCTATAGGTCTTTCCTCGCCGTCTTGTGCAACCTGGACTAAGACTGCTCCCACCCCATGTTGACTTGCGTCACAATGGATTGAGAACGGTTTGTCCGGGCTGTGCAGTACGGGGGCTGTTGTCAGACTCTTCTTTAGCTCTTCAAAGGCTCGCAAGCTGGGCCCTCCCCAGACGAACTTACGTCCCTTACGCAGCATGTCGGCCAAAGGAGTGGTAATGGTGGCATAGTCACGCACAAAACGCTGGTACCATCCGCATAAGCCTAGGAATCGGCGTAACTGCTTGGTAGTCTTGGGTAATGGAAAAGCGTCAATCGCTTGCGTCTTGTCCGGATCGGTCTTGATATTGCCATGCCCAATGATATGACCCAAATACTTCACCTCCGTCATCACGCATTGACTCTTCTGTATGTTGATGGTTAACCCTGCCCTCCGGATGTGCAGAGCCACCTCCTGAAGCAGGTCGATGTGTTCGTTAAAGGTCTCGGTTATAAGCAGCAGATCGTCCAAGTAAAGGAAAACTTGGTGCCGTAAATGAGGTGGTATCACCTTATCCATAAGGCGCGTCATTGTTTGAGGGGCATTGCACAATCCGAATGGCATGGTCACGAATTGATACAGGGGCCGACCTGGGACTGTGAAGGCTGTTTTCTCCTTTGAGCCAGGGTCTGAAGGAATTTGCCAGAAGGCGTCCTTGAGGTCTAAGCTCGTGATGAAGTGGGCTTTAGGCAACCGACTCAAAATGCCTTCAATCAACGGTAGAGGGTATGCGTCCTTGAAAGTGACGGTGTTCAAGCGTCTGGCATCTAAGCATAGCCGGGCCTTGTTCGGCTTGACAACTAAGGAGACCGGGGAAGCCCACGTGATTCTTCGATCACGCCTAATGCTAGCATTCGATCAACTTCGGCATATAACAACTTTTCCTTCGCCGGAGATATGGCAAAATGTCGCTGTTTTATGGGTTTAGCATCCCCCACATCTATTGTGTGTAACACCAGTGCCGTCCGCCCGAGACCTTCCTTCTCATGCGATGGAAAAGCCGATATAGCCGAGTCAAGGCGCAGTTGTTGACACACACATCCAGTGTATGTCGTAATAAGTGAGTGGTTTGAGTTTGGTCAGGAATAGTGGTGACGGACTCCAGGGTCATGCCGGAAAACAGTGCCGGGGCCAAGTTAAATTTTCGAACGAAATCCACCCCTAGATAAAGATTCTGGGTTAATTGAGGTATGATGTAAAATTCCAGAGGTTTAGTTACTCCTTTAAAGGTGACATCTGTCGTAATTTTTCCCACTACAGAGTGATGAGTTCCGTCCACCGTGCTTAATCAGGTGGTAAAATGGTGGATTTGGTCCGCGTGCATTGCCAGTACCTCCCCTGCAAACTCGGCTGATATCCAATTCTCACTGGCTCCCGTATCGACTAAACCTGACAATCGTTTTTGCAGGAGGTGTACTGCCGCATATGGTCGAACGTCATCCCTCAATAATTCGCCTAAGTGTATGTCCTTTAGCACCTTCCTCGGCTGCCTGACTTTTCTCCAGAAGCTCCGCGTCCGACGCGTGGCTCGCTTTCTTCGCGGTGGGACAGTTGTAGCCAACTCCTCATGGAAGATGCACTGTCGAGTAGCCAAATAATTCCGCAGTCTAACGTGGAAGGGTTTGACATGCCAAGGAACCTTCGCCTCGCTATCATTTCCCTGCGCGTCCACCTCGAGAAAGGATGGCGTCGGTTGTGGAACTTCGGGAGAACTGTGTTTGGCGGTGCGAGTCAGCAGAATTGGAGTCATGTCTGGGGCTTGGTCATAGCTAGTGATGGGGTCAGCATTGGTTCGTCCGGGTTTTAGGAGTGGCGACGGGTGGTCGCGGCACTCGCTGGCAAGTTTTTTCGCAATTTGCGAAATTAGGTGCGTACGTGTCTGCCTGCCCGCATCGGTAACAGAAGAGCGTCGGTTCCGCTGGACATGCATAGAACCGATGCCCCGTTTGTCGGCAGTTCCAACAGACTGTCGGGCTTGTAATTGCTTCAAGGGATGGTCGATCAATCATCGCTGGGTCCTCAAGCTCCTGTGGTGCTCCGCTCTTCGGTACTGGTACTGGGTCAGCAAGTAGGTGGTCCGCTGCCATCAACTCCGCGGTGTGATGATTTCGGGGATTCGGTCCCGTTATGCGAGGTTGTGGACGGAAGGTACCTCACCGCTCATCCAGCTGTTCTTGCCTACGGGCATGGAGGCGTAATCCCTGTATGGTGTTGATGGGAAAATGCAGAAGGCTGTTCTGAAGCTCCCAACGCATATTCTCTCTGATAATTTCTAGAAGTTCATCCTCGGGCATGGTTGTTCGTAAGCGAGTGCTCAATCTCACTATACTTGTGTAGTACTGGCCAAACGGTTCGTGAGCGCCTTGTTTCCGTTTCTTTATTTGTTCCCTTAGTTCTCTTTCAGTGAAGCCGTCATCAAATCGATTGCGGAAGGCTGCACTGAAAGAATCCCAAGTGGGACGCGGCGTCGACTCCTTAAAACTCCAGTACCAGTCGGCAGCATCTCCGCTGAACAAAAGGTGTGCATGCCGGAGGAAGGCCGAAAAACCACCTCCCAGGGTACTGGATACTAACGCCTGAATCCTGAAAAGGAACCGGTCCGCTCATATCATCGCGTTGAAACCCGTGAAGTTCAGGCGCCAACTCTCCATGATACGAGGCGTGTCGGGTCTCGGACAGGTGTCAATGCGTTCCCGGGGGGAATCGCATCTTCGATTGACCTGCTGTAAGGGACTGCCTCGGGGACTGGAGGTACCAATGGAGGTGCGGTGCTGTGTCGTGGTCGATACTCGGGAGCTCTGAGGTCCATTCCCGAGTTCCTTGGAGGTAGTGTCCATTGATCAGCTGGTCGAGAGTGGGGCATAGCCACACTGAGATTGGGCTCCCAGTCAAGCGGAGTTCTCACGTGGCTGGGAGGTTGGCTCATCGGGAGGTTCTGGAGCCTTCCCTCCAAGTTGCCAATCTTCTCAGACATGTCTCGCATTAACGCCACGAGGGTGTCAATGGAGTGGGTGGAAGGCGGGGTGTAACTTCGGCCGCGACAACTGCAGCAGGAACTTCACCGCCCACGGCTCCTTGCAAGTCCATCAGTGATTGGGGCGGTTCGGCATCTGGGACCCCTTTCGCCACTGCTCCACACATCGGGACGGGCGTTCCAAGGGGAACGTCTATGGCGGTCCGCTCTATGGGTCGCCGGCATAGTGAGCAAAGCTCGGACATTAGGAGGAGCTGTTGGACACAGGCGCGATGGAAAAGGTGTCCGCACTCCAATCGCACGCTGTGTACGCCCTCCACTACGTCTTCAAAGCAGATCCCGCAGTTAGCTGGTTGGACAGTTTTGGATCTGGTCCAACGCTTATCTGGGGTCCGTTTAGTTGCCATTGTGTGGGTTTCCTATGAGTGTTTGGTACTAGTTATTACTGAAAAAAAAAATATATACATAAAATATAATTACTCCTACTATAACCCTAATATGTAAATGCAAAAAGCTTAATACTAAATTAGTGGCCGATAGTGGCGAGCTAGTAATAGTGGGGAAAAAAAATATTTGACACCCACTTTCCTTTCCAGCAGTCGACTCCTCCAAAGGGATATGAGAGTGCATAGTAGTCTGCCGAAGAAAGGGTGCTTTCGGTCGATTTACAAAAATTAACCCCATACCCACATACATTACAAAAAATCTTCTTAAATGACTCGACGAGACAAGTGGTAGACAGCTTAATACGCGGTCAAAATTCCCGACGCGTGGAAGCTTTCCGGGCTCCGCAACTCCAGCATACGCCACCGAACGTTGAACCGATACCACTCGTCTATCACGCATACGAAATAAGTAGAATCCTTCCGCGACATAAAGGTAAGGTAGCCTTCTATTTTCTTGAGAGTCCAGGCCTACAGGAGAAACCCCATCTGGCTGACAGTTCCATCAAGAAAATAGAAGGTCCGTACAGGGGTTAACCCGGGACAAAGAATCGGAAGGATTCTGTCGCGAAAAAAAATCAACAAAGGAGAGTGGAAGCTACAACTCACGTGAAGCGACTGCTAGTGTGTATCACACAACTCCACTGCTCCTGTTTGTGAGGCTCGAGTACCAAAGTACCTTACATCCTCCGTAAAGGACCAACTCGTCAGAAGACGCGAATCTTTTATCCCCGTAGGATGTTTTGGGCCCCACATTGGGCGCCATTTGTAATGGTTTTAATGTCTTGATCCGAACGAAGAACCGACCTCTCATCGGTTCTAGACGTTAAGTCTGAGTAGTGCCAACGGATGGTACCAACCGGTCAACCAATCCGTGCACCGTAATCCATTCTCGCGGTGGCTGCTTGTCGGCCAGCTAGATCGGAGAGGATTTCGGTCGCGGGTCTTCGAGTGGATTACGCTCATCTACAATCTTCAGCCACCAATACATGCCCGTTTTCAAACGCGTCACAAAACAAAACCATATGGAGAGGAAACCTATGTTACGTTACTCCGTATTTCTTCATTCAACCAGTAAAAGAACAAAAAATCTAATCTCCATTTCGCGTTCCCGAATCTCAACGATGCGGTACCGAAAAGCACACTACGTTAATTTAAATCCGAAAAAAAAAACTACGCTAAAGAAAAACCAAAATCAACTGAGGTACCGCGTACCGCGCGCGACGCGAAACCGACCTCAGCGGATTTTCTCAACTCCTACCCTCGTGACGGCATACTTACCATGCACTCTACTTCCCGCTGAAAGAAAGGAACCACTGGAAAGGAAAGTCGTTATTACTGTTTAGCAGTTCATGTTGTTTTAATAAAATCGACGATAAATTCTAAACTAGAAAAAAAAACAGGTAATTGATATTTAGAAAATACTAATAGTACAATACAAAGTAGAATTGTGTATTATGGGAAACTACTAGCCAATGATTGTGAAAATTCTGTCTGACAATCTGAATTTCCTGGTCAACAACGGAAGTAATCGTGTCATGCAGTCATAATTATGAAACGCGATCTATTTTTCAATAAAAAAAACAAGTCTCACTTTTTAGGGTTTTGTAAAATAATTTTACAAAACCCTTCTAAAATCGCGTCCTGTCTGTCCGTCTGTCCGTCTGTCTGTCTGTCCGTCCGTCCGTCCGTGTGTCACAGCAGTTTTTCTAGGAAACTACTTAAGCTAGAAGCATCAAATTTTGTGTGTAGGTGTAGAGTGGTGCTCTCTTCAAAGTTCAACTAAAAAAAATTTTATAAGGTATTTAAGGGGGGTCTCCCCATATAGGGGAGTGACCCCCCGAAAAAAAAATTTCATTGAAGGTAGTCGATATGGGTATCAAATGAAAGGTCTTGATGAGAACTTTTCAAAACAGGTCTTAGTTTGGCAAAGTTCGCTTCGAGGGGCGCACAGGGAGGGGAAATACACGAAAAATGTGTGTCCCCCCCTCGCGATTGGACACCTGTGATCCGAAAAATCTGAAAAAAATCAGGAATGTAGGTCTTGGTGAGTACAACACCAACAAATACGTGAGAAGTCGTAATTCACTCAACTTTGTTAGTAATAGTATGATTTATCGACTTTATGATTTCTTGAATAAAATCTTAACGGTACCCTTAAATTCAATGAAATTCAGTACACTATTGACTATTTATAAAATTGATCTATTCTGAAAGTTTCATAAAGATTGAATCATATTTAGCGAAGTTATAGCGGTTTGAATTTTCCTATATTACTATGGAACAATATGCGCTGCATTTATTACTATGGCAACATATGGCTATGGAACAACATGCGCTTTTTACCGACTCAGACACTACAGTTTTGCTAGGATTTGCATGAAAAATTCAGGAATGATAAGTGTCATGTATATCTTTGAGAATCGGTTCAGCTAGTGGTATCAGTCATTGTAAAACAAAATAGTGGCTGTTTTAAATGCGAAGATTGAATTATTTTGAGTCATTTTTTCCCAACTTCAGCGTTTAAGGTGCATGCTTTGAACACTTGATTCAATTTAATGAATGACTGAAGATGAGTACCTACAATTAATCCTCATAAGTGAAACAAGTCAAGAAGGCGGGAGAGAGCTCCTAGCAAAAGGGTTTTGTAACCATTCTAGGATTCGAAAAAATTGGCAATTAATCGGTAACAGTACAGGAGAGTGGCCCTGAAAAAAAAAATTCATCAAACGTAGCCGATATGAGTATGAAATAAAAGTTTTCATGGGAGCTTTTCAAAACAGTTCTCAAACTATCAGTTTTTGCTTCAGTGGGGGCACAGGGGGGCAATACATGAAAAATGTGTTTCCTCCCTCGCGAATGGACATCTGAAATAATTATCAAGTGAGATATTTATGAGCGTAACAATAACAAAAATAGTATGATCCTCGTTTTTCATACTTTCTCCAATAAAATCGTCTTTGACATGTTTCTTGATTTGATTCGATCTGGTGACTGCATTTTGTAAATTGGATACAAAACCCTTCTGACATGAGCGTAGGTCTGTTTACCCAACTTGTTTAATTGTAAATTCAATTTAGCGAACGTTAATACTCCACTAAGGCCGCGACTAATATCAGTAATTGATTGGTTAATTATTAGTTACAAAAGGAAAAACTAGTTCAAAAAGCTCTAAAGGTAAAATTGAATAGAAAACATTACACGACGCATGGCGACATAGTCACACTTCTATTACCATTTATATAAATTACGTTAGTTTTATTCTCTAAGTTTCTTTTTTTTTGTTTATGTTAATTCGCACTCGAGTCTATACATAAATATTCGTAATTATAACTGCATTTCGGTACGATTGTTTTGAGTAATGTATTTACTTTTTTATCATAATTTATTTCTTGTTGCATGTTCATGGTTCAAAGATCGAAAAGAAATCGTCGAATCAGATTCTCTTCATTTAGTTGCTTATTGCAATTTTGTTTGCTTTTACATTTTATTATTTACGATTATATTTTGCCTAGTAAATAATAGCTATTTTTTTCGTTAAGGTGAGTTATTACACAATCATTTCAAGATACTTAGGCTCTTACAAAGTAATTAGAATAATAACAATAATAATTAAGATAATAAGATAATTGAACAAATAACAAATGATTCTTAATAAATTTTTAATATTTTAACTTAACATCTAAAGAATGATTTCATAGTATTTGACAATATTTTAACTATATTTATATGGCCGGTAGGAAATCCGAAATGACTTGTTTAAGTTAATGTAAAGGTGGAAAGGCATTTGTAGGCGCAGTACAGTTTATAAAAAATAATGGACGCATATTGTAAGGAATTGATTAAGAAATGAAGACAATCATCGCTCTATTTATATTGTTTAAACTCCCTGGATTTGTAATTATGTCGAATATTCGTGCCCATTTCAGCAAGGAGAGTTATACATTTAATATATTTAACGAACCACGAGCTTCTACCACCGCAATATTGAAAGAAATTACAACAGGCCGGCCATGTCGAACGTATGCTGGAAGCTAGGATACCTAGGAAAGTGATGAAGGAACGCATGAAAGCCGCCGGGCACAAGAAAGGCCACGCAAACGATAGGAGGACTCAGTTGACGCTGATAGTAAAACATTACTAAGAAATTAAACTGGCGGACGTGATCAATGGATTGAGAAGACTTTTCCAGATTTAGACCTTAGCGCCATCGTACATGTAGCAGAACTCTTTACGGAAAACAAGGACAAAAAAAGACTTCGGTTTCCAGAGAAGTACAAAGCTACTTTTTAATGCAGCAGGGAACTGAACAAGGGCTCAATAGCTGGATCAGAAGAAACATGATCATTTGAAAGCATACATCGGTGACTTGAACGCCACTTTAATCCACTGGATCACAAATAACAAAGTGTTGGACTTCAAAGCATAAAATCACGCAACTTGTAACTCACCAACGAAAGCGTTGAAGACTGAGCAAAAGAAAAGCATAAAAAGAGGAACCGAGGAAATAATTGAACCACTCAATAGAAGCTGGTAGCAGATCCTTGCTAGTCCCGAAGGTAGGTGGTGACAACTCCTTGAGTTCAAGAGTTAACGTTTACTATAGATAATAATATAGTAGACTCCTATACTAGTCTAAATTGAACTGTTACCTTGCGTTTTTTTTATTTTAATTAGTAATGTTTTTGTTTAAGGCACATAATATCGGATATGTATTGAATTACTATTTGTTTTTTTTTTCTGTATATTTCATCATAATAAATTGAGGGTTTCTTTTTACGTTTTAATCTTTCTCTTCCCTATTAACTTTCATTTATCTAAATATAAATACTAGTCAGTTAAAATTGGTGCGTAAATGTATTTAACATATAGATTGATTGGTTGTTCTTTCTCTTATATATTGTTTAGACGGAATACTGTATATTTTATTATCATTTAGTTACGTTATTGTAGTGTCTTGTGTTTCTTCATTGATTTATTCGTTATTGTAAATTTTAAACTGCATTCAACTGTTAAAGTAACATGTTCGGACGACTTCTTGTATACACACACAAAAACAATTGTGTTTCTTAAAACAAATGGTTTTTGGCGTTAAACAATGAGTACTGCTAACTACTGAATGAGAAAATGTAGGAATTACCTTTTACGGTTTGTAGTGGTTGTATAATAGTAGTAAGAAATAATGAGAATATCTTTTTTTCCTTTTTCTATTTTCCATCTGGCGATTTTCATGGACAATTAGTTTACGATGTTATTAAATGCAACGAGTTCGTTTCAAATATGTTATTAACAGGGCGTAAATGAATTTGTACTGTGCTAGCGATGTGATAATATTATCACGCTGATGTCTCAGTTGTCCAGTTACGCGTCGTATGTCCAAGTCCTCATTATGATCCTGCAACATCGTGAACACTGCACTCGCACTTTTAAAATTTAGTATTTTAACACTAACCTGCTAGCCTGATTCATTTGATGATCGTTGATGAACCACTTTCTTCAGCGAAAATTCCCTCCCTTTTCAATATAATGCGAGGTAGAAGTTACTAAACAGTCTCTTCAGTTGTTGGAGGTAGATAATTGAATTTTTAACGTGCACTTTATAAATATATTAAATGAACCGGCGAATCTTAAATCGCGACCGGCCAACTCAAGGTAAACTCGCCAAATATTGCGTTGCGAATTTTTCACAACCGACTCTTCTTGGGTGGCGGCCACTACGTGCGCACTTCACTGCCATGTGGCTGTCAATTCCTCTTGACATCCCACGACAAAATTGACGTGGGATGTGCGCCCGTCGCAACCAACGTGAAATGACAAGCCACCTAGCAGCAAGGTGTGTTAGAAGTGGTTGCCAGCGGCGTCGCATGATTCATTACAATTGCTCGTATGGAAGGAGACGACTGGGCGACCTGAGTGGAAAGACGTTTCAATGCATGGAGCAACCCTGAAAAGCTATTGGGCACAATGGAACTCCCTTCAGGTGGACGGTGGCGTACTCAAGCAGAAATGGGAAACGGCGGATGGCAGCTCCTATAGGATGCAAACTTTACTACCCAAAAGCCGAATCCACGATGTGGTTAAGGAAATGCATGAAGGATCCTCGGGAGGTCACCTTGGTGTTAACAAGACCTTAGTGAAATTGCGGGAAAGGTTCTACTTGCTCCACGCTCGAGAAGACGTAGAGGACTGGTGTCGCAGATGCACAATTTGCGCTTCCGTCAAAGGTCCAAAGCGACGACTGAGAGGACAAATGCAAACCTATAACGTGGGAGTACCGTTTGAAAGGATTGCTGTTGATATCGCAGGACCTTTTCCTGAATCCGAATGGGGAAATCGATACACGCTGGTTGTAGCCAATTATTTCAGCAAGTGGCCCGAGGTCTACCCCATTCCCAACCAGGAAGCAACTACTGTAGCCGAGCAGCTAGTGTCAAATTGGGTCAGTAGGTACGGCGTACCTTGTGAACTACATTCAGATCAAAGCCGAAACTTCGAGTCACTAGTTTTTGGCAAAATGTGCGAACCACTGGGAATACAGAAAACGAGGACAACACCACTGCATCCCCAATCCGATGGAAGGGTCGAACGTTTCAACGGCACGCTCAATAAACACTTGGCCCAAGATGGTTGACGAGAACCAAAGGGACTGGGACCGACATATCCCACTATTTTTGATGGCGTATAGAGCTGCTGAGCATGCATCGACGGGCCAAGCCCCAGCCAAAGTCATTTTTGGAAAGACTATTCGTCTGCCAGCTGATATAAAGTTCGGGATACCCCCTGAGAAACCCCAAACGATCTCGGAGTACGCAAGTGAGCTAAGAGAACGGTTGAACCAGATACATCGGACAGTGTGAAAACACCTCGAATCGGCTACTGACCGCATGAAGACCAGGTATGATCTAAAGGCAAATTCTACTGGCTTCCAGCAAGATGACTTGGTGTGGCTGTATAACCCACAGCGACGGAAGGGTAGGTCTCCAAAGTTGCAGCATAATTGGGAGGGACCATACCGGGTTACAAAGCGAATCAACGACGTCGCATATCGCATACAGGAACACCGTAAGCCGAAAGCCAAAATGAAAATCGTTCACCTGGGCCGTCTTGCCCCATATTACATCCGGAGAATTGAGTACAACTGGTGACACATCTTTTCGGGGCGAAAAGGACTGAGATGGGGGCAGTGTTACATGCACGAATAATTCTGCGAGCTACTGTTGCAACTGTTTTCACAACCATTAAGAACCTCATGATCAACAAAGTGAATTTACTCAATACCACGAGAACCCACCAAGCATGATCAACATCTAAAAGTGACGTCACTCCATTCATTAAGCTGCTCGAATATACCAGGTACCTCTCGGCAGAACATTCGCCAATGTGCGAGTAATGGGTTGAATGGGTAGAGACCCTATATAAAGGCGAGCTGAATGAATGGGGGGCTCAATCATTAGAACCGTGATAGTAAAAACTGCGAAAGTGTGGAGCGAATAGAAAAGCTATATTGATCGAGTAATAGGAAAGTGATATTCGTTGATTGTGAAGTGATTTTAGAAGACAATTGCGATAGAAATTTATGGACAAGTGGAAGTTAGACTTTTAATAGTGACAATTAAAATTGAGAAATAGTTAAATAAGTGATTGTGCATTTTTAAGTGATTAAAAAAACTCTTTTAATTTAATTTAAAAGATATATATATATATATATATATATATATATATATATATATATATATATATATATTGCGCGTTCTGTTGCTCCTCTTTGCTTTCTAAAAAGTGTTCATAACTTGTTAATAAAACATCAGATTAATACTAATTATCATCTTTATGTGATGTAGAGTGAATTTTTTTCAGAAAAAAAATGTTAGTGTCCACAGGCCTTACCCACCCCGTCAATGAGCGCTCGTCGGAGGAAGATTGGGTGGGTACCCTTTTGTTTATATTATTCTTTCTATTTATTCAAAAAAAAACTTTCAAAAATATTTCAAGATTTTCTTGATAAATACTTGGAAGTTGATGCTGATCGTTGATTTAGTGCTTACGAGTTCCATTCCACCTGGATGCCCCACTCTTATTCGGGGGCCGTAAGTATACATGGTAAAGACTCGATCCTCTCGAGTCTTGCTCGTTTTCCCCAAGCCCAGTCAGTCGCTTTGCTTTGGCAATCCATCCCTTTAGTATGCTACCTCGGCCTCGACACCGGCGAACCGAGTCGTTTTACTCCTAATTTGTGTTTGTGAAATTTTTTTGTAGCCCTTGTGCTAAGGAAAGAAATCCGCTCCACAACACCACAATGCTAGCCTGCCAGCGCATTCACGTGTCGTCAGACAAGGCCAATTTCGGGGTGCACTAAAATCTTCGCTCGCCGAGGCGGGAGACCATCGCTGCAGTCCTTTATGGGCATTGATATTCCATTCAATTTGCTACAAGTGTATTTAAAAATTCCAATTGAAAGTTTAATGAGGAATTGGAGCAAGTTGAAACTAGTGTCGTTTAAGGATTTCACATAAGCTAGAAGAAATTTTTGGAATCGTCCTGCAAAAGTTCACACGCAAAATCCCCACCAAAGTGAACTTCGTCGCAGTGTGTACAGTAGTTGTTGGCCATTTGTCTCAGTCCCGCGCGAGTATGATTGTTGTTTTGGAATTATTTACTTTTTGCGAAGAAGCACGCCCTCGTCGTCACATTGCGTGAATATGTGAGTTCATGTGAATATTTTGGACAAAAGGCTAGATTAGAAAAACCTCCACCTACCTGATATTCAATGACGATTGGAAGTGCTAACGAATAAAGAAATTTTAAGCAAAAAGTATAGTTATCTTGAACTGCAAGGTTCCATTGATCCCTGGAGGACGCTGTCTCGAACACAGAGGGCCACATGCTGGTCGGGGGAGACTTCAACGCTAGAGCCATCGAATGGGGTATGCCACAATCCGACCCAAGGGGAAAGCAAATATTGGACATGGCGGCCAGAACAGCGCTTTTTCTCCTAAATACTGGTAACACCCCTACTTTCCGCCGCTGGGGTTGCGTAGGAACCATACCCGATGTGACACTCGCTTCGGAGTCCCTGGTACCTAGAGTACACAACTGGCGAGTACTAGAGGACTACTCGGCTAGTGACCACCAGTATATAGCTGTTGAGATTCACGACGGTGCCACTCTGCGTGCATATGCCCAAACTTCAATCCTCGGATGGAGGACTGGGAGGATGGACGTCGAGAAGTTCACTGACGCGCTTACGGCAGGTGCACCGTTGCTGGGAGCTCCGCCAGGGAGTGGAGGGCCTACAGCCAAGGACTTTGTGAACTCAACTATGAGTATCATCATAGCTGCTTGCGAGTCTTCCATGCCCCGCCGGAGACCCCGACATGGTAAGCCTCCAGTATACTGGTGGTCAAACGAGATCGCCGAACAAAGAAGCGAGTGTCACAAACTTCGGCGAGAGGCACAGCGGGCGCGAACACGGGAGGAGGCAGACACTAGGCTAGTAGCATACAGGTCCGGCAGGAAATATCTTCGCAGGCTTATTAACAAGAGCAAGGCCCGATGCTGGCAAGACCTCGTGGACGATGTAAATAGGGATCCGTGGGGCCTTGGCTACAAGCTGGTCATGGGGAAACTTGGTGCCCTACGGAAGCCTTGTATACATGACGCGGAAAAGATGGACGCGATAGTGCGGGGACTCTTCCCCGTCCATCCCGTCCGTGTTGACACTGTCCATGGTGAAACAGCAGTCGAGTGCCCACTCTTCACACAGCTGGAACTGGAGGAGGCAGTCCTCTCCCTGAAGGCAAGGAAGGCTCCAGGTCCAGATGGTGTTCCAGCTGAGGTTTTGCAGCTCGTCTATCACCATTTTCCTGACTTGCTGCTCAGCACATTCAACGCTTGCCTACGGGACGGGGTTTTCCCGGTACGATGGAAGGTGGCGAGACTCGTGCTGGTCAGCAAGGGGAAGGGAAATCCTGAATCGCCGTCTGCATACCGCCCGTTATGCATGCTAGACACGGCTGGGAAAGTGCTAGAGAAACTCATCAAGGGAAGACTCACTGACGCGATTCGTGCTGCTGGGGACCTATCTCCTCGGCAGTACGGCTTTAGAGCAGGACGTTCTACCATTGATGCGATTGCAGAGGTGGTGAACGCGGTCCAAAAGGCAGAGGCATATAGTCGCACCAAGCGACGGATCGTCCTGTTGGTGACACTCGACGTCAGGAATGCCTTCAACTCCGCTAGATGGGTGGATATTCTGGATACGCTGGAAAACTCTTTTCAAGTTCCAGAATATCTAATGCGGCTTTTGAGGAACTACCTAAAGGACCGAAGCCTGCTCTACGACACGACACAGGGCCAACGAAGGATGGCGGTTACATCGGGTGTTGCCCAGGGATCTATCCTTGGTCCGGACCTGTGGAACGTGTCTTACGACGGGCTACTGAGACTTGAGATGCCAGATGAGTCGCGCTTGGTCGGCTATGCGGATGATGTTGCGGCTCTGGTCGCCGGACGCACCGTTGAACAAGCGCAACTTAGGCTAGGTATGCTAATGCGCCGAGTGAGGGACTGGATGACTGCTCGCGGGCTCAGTTTAGCACTGGAGAAAACCGAAGTGGTCATCTTGACAAAAAAGAGAATCCCTAGAGTAAGGATGATCAGTATTGGAGACATACAAATCGAATCGAAGCCAGCGGTGAAGTACCTGGGGCTACTGATCGACTCGAAGATGAGTTTCTCTGAGCAAATCAGGGCAACGGCTGAGAAGGCTGCTTCGGGAATATCGGCCCTGAGTCGACTTATGGCCAACGTAGGGGGACCCAGCCCATCAAGAAGATGCCTCTTGATGAGTGCTGTAGGGTCAGTGCTACTGTACGGAGCAGAGGTATGGGGCGACGCTCTCAGCAAGGAGGTATACCGAAAACGATTGGCACAGGTACAGAGAAGAGGAGCACTGAGAATTGCATCTTCGTATCCAACAGTCTCCGACTCGGCGGTGAGAGTGATTGCAGGCGTGATACCTGTCGCCCTCCTTGCTAGAGAGCGCCGCGCTATTTACCTGCGCCGAAACGAGGATGCGAGGGAGATGGTTGTCCGCGAGGAGAGACAACGCTCGCTCAACGATTGGCAGCAGTCTTGGAGGAATTGCACGAAGGGAAGGTGGACTGCGCGCCTCATCCCGGATGTGAGACCGTGGCTAAATCGAAAGCATGGTGAGATTGACTTCTATCTGACCCAGCTTTTGAGCGGGCACGGGTGTTTTCAGTCTTACCTGCACAAGATCGGCAAGTCACGGTCTCCTGATTGTCGGTTTTGCCCAGGAGAGGAGGACAATGCCTGTCACACATTTTTTGCGTGTACAAAATGGGCCAGGCTGCGAAGGGAACTCTACAGGGAGACGGGAGAGCTCACCCCGGATAATATAGTTGCGGTGATGCTCGAATCGGTTGACAAATGGAACCAGGTGGAACATTATGCTCGGGCAGTCCTAAAATATAAAAGGGACTCACAGCAGCCGGAGGCGCTGGGGCTGGGGGATCGCTCTTCTGGCAATTCCTCTTCCCCCCTCCCCTCCCGCTAGGAAAGGGAATCCCCAGCTTGAAGGCGCCCCACGGCGTAACAAAACGAGACCTGGCCCGAAGTAATGTGTCAAACGGTTCCAGGCTAGGTTCTCAGATTGACAGGGGAGGTGTTTAGTGGGTAGTCCAAAGGTATCCTCCATGGGAGTCCCACACTGCCAGACTCGGCGGGCATAAATGCCTTCACCTCCCTACCACAAAAAAAAAAAAAAAAAAAAAAAGGTTCCATTGATTTGTGTTGGAAAAATAGATGCTTTGAGTGAGTGGATGGCTTTTGAAAAAAGAATTGAAAATATCTAATATGTCAGTCCAAATAAAATTTGCGATCGAAATGTGTCCGGAGAAGTGAGCAGTTCTGCTTGGGCGGATTGAAGAGTCTGTTTTTGACCGCCACGCATTGCGCACGTCGGAAGAACCGCAATCCATTAAAATTAGAATTCTATCCGTCTTTCCTCAGATATTTTAATCGAACTTCTCTAATGGAGGCACGTTCAAATTCAAGCTTCCACATCGATCAATAGAAAATTATCGTGCGCATCGTTTACGGTATCTGGTCGATAGCTTGTCAGGAACTTTAACTCAGAATTTCACCATCAAAGTGACCATTTTACGCACTGGCAGTTTTCTCAAGTCTTGTGCAATTGAATCATATGTGCGTCAGTCCACTGCCTACAACTGCGGTTTCCTCATTAGGAATCCCTCACTTTGGTTTTCATTTTTCACCTGCGCTCGTGTGACTTTTTATTAAAGCTACTGAGCTGATCGCTATCGAACCGTACTCGCTGCTGATTGTGCTAGTTTGGAACGAGGGCGTTTCCTTACTTACCGCCATCGTGAGTGTGTTAGCCGCTTAGCTGTGACTAAACAATTTTGAAGCTGTAGGATTCGGCCGTGTTTTCGTCGACATCGAATTGAGCACGCGAAAATAGTTTTCCTGTGTTTGTTGGTATCCGTGCGAAGTGTAAGTTGCGACATCCACAACTCAGCTGAGCCGATTCCATCCCAATTGACGCCCTGACGTAGAACCGGAAAATTGCAGTTTTATGTTTTCTATTACTCAGAATATATTGTATTGTTCTGATTGGGCCCCGTTGCCGAGTTTGCGCGTACTTTGTTGTTCGTCTACGTGCATTAAATTGCTCGCAAGTGGGTTCAAGTGAAGTTTCACTGGCCGCGAAGCCAAATCATCAAATTCACTGAGCCTCAAGACCAGGCGGAAAATTGCTCATTCACTGGATAAACAACGACCGCAAAACTTGGCGTTCGGTGTACAGTACATCGCATTTGCAATTGTCCAGGCGCCTGTGTTGACATGTTTTCTGTATCTTTCGGCGATTTTGAAGCCATAAATACATATTAAATCGCATTTCTCCAAGTGGCTGGATCTGCTGTTTACTATGGATACAAAATGATCGATAGTCGGGTGCCTCCAGCGTTTGCAATTTTGTAGCTCAGTACCAAAATTGTGCCGCTCGCCCGTATCCAAAGTGATTTTTGCGCGGATTGTAGAATCTACCGAAATATCTTTGGAATCCTTTTGGAAATCGAATGAAATCAATTGGGCGCCGCCATTCAATTGAGTTTGTTTTGAGTTGAGCAACCAAGCAATCCCGGTGTAGAATGAAGCTCCTGGTAGTAAAGGGTCAAAAAAGGCTAATAAAGGAGAATAGAAAGAAGACGATGGAAATGGACAGCCAGTAGAAGAAAAGAAACCGAAAAAGGCAAAGAAAGAAGAAAAAGTGAAACACCCATCACAATTAGCAAAGGAACGGACGCTCCCAGAAATTCAAAAGGTTAGTTCGTGCAAAATTATCGAAGATAAAAAAAACGCCAACCAAATTAAGTGCAGTTGCAGAAAATGTAAACGCAAATAGACAAAATGTTGGAAAGAAAAATCGGTCGAAATTCCCGACAATCTTATGAATGTGAATCGAAGTGGAGCTCTGAGACTAAGATTAGAGGTAAATCGACACCAGAAATTATCAAAGAACAAAACGAGAAAAAATAAAGAGGGGAATCAAGCTAAACCATCAAATAAAAATGAATTGAATAAATTTAACGAAGGAAATCATTTTGGCGGGCCTAGGTTCTTAAAGAAGAAGAAATAACGATTTAATTTGTTTCATAGTTTTGTTTGTTTTGAATAAAATTATTACCATGAAAATATCTTTATTTGTAAAACGTATTGAGACGACATACATAAATTTAGTTATCGCTGTTCAATTGTTGTCCCGTAGGGTAATTCCTTTTCTGTATTCGTGAAACGGACCCCCAAATTTTCGAAACCCAAATGAGACAGGTCCAGTGGTTAGCTTCAATAGAATTTCAGCAAAATATTGCATCACTTAAACTATCTACGAGTGCTCGACAAGGTTATTGGGTAATTACCCTTTTTTTGTCTTTGATATAGTTTGAAATTGGACCATAAAAAAGAAAGTATTTATATTATTATTATTATTATTATTATTATTATTATTTATTTAAGATTTTTTCGTGCGAATTGTTGTATGCATCAGCACACTTACGAATAGGTCCTCATTGCTTTTACTCCTCAAATTAAACTAAAATTTTCATAGTGACTTGCCTAATAATAATTAACGATAAATCGTTTTTTTTTCAGCTTCCCTATATCGTTTCCATTCTCATACGTTTGATTTTTAATTTGAATCTTAGTTTTTCATCGAGATATCGAAGTTTTCATGCACTGTTTTATTCGTTTATTTTGATCTAATAACTAGCCATAACATAATATAAAATATGTCCATTTATTTTTGCTATCGCTTGAAATAATAATGAATCGATGAATGAATAATCAATTTTGGTCTTTTCATTTGGTTTTTTGAACCTGACTGGCCCCTCCACTATAATTGGCTGGCCCCTTCACTATAATGAGCGAGACATCAGGTGAGCTCAACCCTTTTAAAGTCATTTACAGGTGCTCTCCCAGGGTAGAGTGGCCTTCCGCTTGGATTTCCCATTATGTTGAAGTGCTATGTGATATATATAAAAATTTAACATAAATTTGAAATGTTAATATTTTACATTTAAGCGTAAAATTCATACGAATTATGTTTGTATGAGTTTTTTATTTAAATAGAAAATATATGGCCATGTCTACATTGGATCTTGATCTCGTTGGGGGGGCACCATTTCCACCTGGTTGCCCCACTCTTATTTGGGGGCAATAAGTATCGTCGGTAAAGATGGAGTCCTCCCAAGTCCCGTTTGTTTTCACTAGGCCCAGTTTGCCGTTTGCTTTAGCGATTTCAACCCTTAGTAGGTTACCTCGGCCTCGGCTCTAGTCCATACGTAATTGTATCTCTTATTCGTGAATGCGAAATTTTTTTGTAGTGGACCCTTGTGCTTTGGAACAGAACCCACTCCATGACACCATAACGCTAGCCTGCAAGTGCATTTATGCGTCCTCAGACAAGGCCAATTCCGGCGAGCACCAAAATCTTCACTCGCTGAGGGAACAGTCCATTGCGCTGCAGTCCTTAACGGACATCTCTAACATTCCTAAACAACACATGGTTACCGCTAAGCCACCGTGCATTCACCCGTGGTCACCAGATACCCAACAACGACCATCCTCTATCATCACTTCAATACACTGCACGATGGTGGCGTTGATGCTAAGGCTAAGCGCACTTATTGCAGCACCGTGATGCGTTTGCCCATGGTCCCCAAATACTCACTGACGACTACCCGTCGTCACCACTTCAATATATTGTAAGTTGACGGCGTCGATGCTAGGACCAAGCACATCATCATGCATTCGCCATTGGTCCGATTGTAGTGAAATAGGTATGGTAAGTTGTCCGTTCAAGAGGCAGGCTAGCATTGCGGAGTCATGGGGTGGGTTCTTTCCCACAGCACAAGGACCCACTACAAAAATATTTCGCATTCACGAATTACGGGGTCAAAGAAATGTCGACCGAAGTCGAGAAGGAGGTAACCTACTAAGGGTCAAAGAGTATTGCTGACTCAGATGGCAAACTGGGCCTGGGGAAAACAGACGGACTTAAGATGATTTCGTCGTAACTGACGATACTTATGGCCCACAAATAAGAGTGGGGCATCCAGGTGATAGCGGTTCCCCTTCGCACCCTCCCAACCGGATCAAGATCGAAACGGGGGCGTGGCCATGTATTTCCCATTTGAGTGAAAAACTCATACAAAGGTACTTTGTATGACTCTTTCCCTCAAATGAGAAATACAAACGTAACCAATTTATGCTATAGCGTTATGCAATGAAATCCTATAACCCTATATCATAAAAGGGCACGCGAGCGGAAGGCCATTCTACCCGGAAAGACCCCTGTTAACAAAAGAAATGGAGGAGCGCGCCCGATGGCTAGCCCATCCCAGTGGAGGAGCCTGCCATCGATGCGGGTCCAATAACCGGTCAGGCCGAACGAAATGGAAAGACCGAGGGTGTAAATTTAACAATTCATTTTATTTCTTTGGGAACCGAACTTAAACAATAGAGCGTAAGCGTGTTCGCCGTTTTCTTTGTTTTTCATCTTCAATGTAGTTACCCTTTTAGGCTCAGAAACATACTTATTTGTTTTTATATTTTATTATTTTTAAGTCTTACTACGACAAAAATATTTTTGTGTATGCATATATGTATTTATTTACTTCTTTTCTTGAAAATTCTATAAGCAAACAATGAACAAGAGTATATGTTTAGCCAAATGTCTCAAACGAAATATTTGTCTATTTTTTCTTTAAATTATCATTTAAATGGTTTATTTACGTAAAACAAATATTTTTTTAATTGGTATTTCATGTAATATGTTTTCTTTTCTTGTCTTTTGTTTTTTTTTTTATTTTTTAAGATCTACAGGATTTTAAATATGTTATATTTATCAAGAAAAAATGTTGAAAGCAAACTGATTAACTAATATCTTTAAATTTAAATAACAGATTCTTGGAAAAATTTCACTTCTATTAAGATTATTCTATTTTTCTTTGAAAAATATAAAAAGCTGCAGCATATTTAACTGAATTAATATCAGAGCAGTAATAAGTCATTAATTATTTTGAAATATTTGTGTCGTCTTCCTGCGACAACTTTTAAAAATATTTAAAATTTTTTGTGAAATGTTTTAAAATATTGAAAATCTTATTAAAAATTACTTTACTTTTTAATACTTATGAAGCATTTAAAAAACTTTCAAAATATTTTTTAAAAATATTAAAATTCAAAAAAAAATGTTTCTTTTACAAATATTAAATATTTTTCGGTGTAAACAACCTGTTGGTAAAATTTGCAATATTTTCAATACATTTCGTTAATAATTTATGATTTTTAAAACAATTTAAAATAATTCAATTTGAGTGTTTTAATTCATATTCTGTCATTGATTAAACACAATTTTGAGCAATCATTTCAAAGTATATATGTATTTTATGTAATATGTATTTTATGGAAGAATATTCAAGTATCAATTATTCAATTGGATTTTTTGAAAAAGTCAATGATGAGAATTTTGAAGAGAAGTTTTAATTAGAAAAATTATTTGCATTATGTAGTTGTTTATGATTATACAGGAAAAATTGAGTTTCTCTGCTTGAAATAGAAGTTCGGAGTTTTCTTAAGAATGTATCAACTGATCAATATCCAGGGTTGTCCCTTTCCGAGAAGTTCCACGAGTTATTTGGTTTGTTACGCCATTACCAATTATTTTGTATGTCACTGGCATCACAGTAGAAATTCCTTAAAGCGTGTGCGATTGAAAAATGATAATAACTGGCATTGGAGAGTAACAGCGATAATCTAGCAGTATCTCCTCTTATTGTATGTGCTTAAATTCCTATTGAGGAGTCCCACAATTCCGGTTGAACGCTTCCTAAGTTGCTCATAATATAGATGCATGTAAACCCCAAAAATCGTGTGCAAGGTAGAAATGAAGAAGTCTAGAAAATGATTCATCTCATAAATACCTGCAAAATTATCAACACATCTTCTTCCTTCCCATTGGAACCATATGCTATGGTGTATCGTTCTGCTCTTCAAAAAAATTTGACGGGAATTCTAACTGTGAACCACCGAAAGTCACTTCGCGGAATTATTCACTGAAATTTGGTCCATATTTGAGCCAATACAGGACGACGAAGAACTCGCTAGATTTGTCCAGATCCCGAAACGAATTTTCCGCGTGATTTCAGTCCCGCCTGTGTTCTTCGAACCAAACAAATTCCACAACACAAATAACGGCAGCGATGCCGCGCGGTCAAAGAAAATGTGTCTTGATCTCGAGATCTTGCGCGATGCAGTGCAAACAACAAATCCACGGTCGGTGCGGACTGATTCTTGGGACTTGAATTTCTTGCGGACTTCTGGGCCCCGATTGTGATTTGCAACGACTTGAGTTGATTGGGTTTAAGGGCAACCACGGAGTTTTGCGCGACTCCTCACTTCTTGATCCAGCAACGATTTTTCGATTGGATCACGTTCCCCGGACTGTATGGTGGGTAGTCGCGGATTTGCGTAGCTCGATAATAAACAACACGCTCGTAGGATGCCCTGCGCTGGCTTTTCACGTTTTCCAAGCCAGGGAAATGCGAACGGGCGGTCCGGTGTCGAGCTGGGACGATTCTCGTTGGGTTGGAGACAAACTCCAGCTCGCACTTGGCGATCCTCTCGGGTTTAACTGTCTTCGCTTCCGGGACTAAAATAGAACTCAATTGATCACACAACGCGGTAACGGAAAAAATTTGCACAATCTCCGTACGTACCATTTAACCCAAATGCCTGCTGGAATTTTAACTCTTAACACTTTAGTGAAAAGCACAAGAGACTGTCACTCCACTCAGTTGAGAAAAACGCGCCGCTATCAGCCCAACCGCCTCGCTCGGTTGTTTTATTCCGACTCTCCGTTTGTTTTTCGTCGTCGCCTTACGGGACCTCGAAAACAGCTGCTCGTACAGCCGCGTTAGATTGCATTCGGCAATGCCATACACGGATGGGATGCACGAAATCAGTGCTCCTATGTCCGAAATTTCAATTGGCAAGTTTAAAATGTTTCAAGAAGTAAACTGAAGAAAAATGAAAAAGATTTTAAATAGTAATAAAAGTTAAATCTCATGGAGAATATAATTAAAGGGAAACGTTCTCATTTAGTATAAAGGAAAATTGATATAAAATTACATTTAATAATAATAATAATAATAAAGAAAACCATTTTATAAATTACGATTATGAATGGAAGTAATTAAATATTTTTTTCTCTCAATCTACCATTAAAATTTCGGATAGGAATTAGGTGCCCAAATACCCACCAACCACCATTCGTCACCACTACTTCAATAAATTACACATCGACGGCATTAGTGCTAGGACCAAGCAAGGCTAATACCCAAAGACATATAAATAAATGGACGAGCAACGAGAATATGTGTACTCGTCCATGTGGGAAGCAAATTCTCTAAACTATATCATCCCCTCTGCTTCTCCTTCCCCTTTGTTTCCAGACAGGTTTTTCTTTCCTCTCTTCAGACAAATCACTTCCCCCACTGACACCCGCGCACACCGAGAAAATTTCATTTCACGCACACAGATCGCGCCTATGTTATCATTCGTAGAACAGTTTGAGTACAACACAACAAACGACTCTCACAGAAAACTCGAACGTCAAACTTAATGAAATTCGTAGAGGCGAGAAAACCCTTGTGTCAAAACCTATTGAAAATTCGTAAGTTTTTAATATAAACAGAAATCTAAAGTGCCGATTTCGTACACGCGATCTTCAAAATTAAAAACTTTATAAACGTAAGTGAACGTGCTTCGGAGTGGATTAAGTGCAAAAACAAAAACATATAACTTCAAACCTCAACTTTACACAACTTCATTGAAGGTTGCTAATTGCTTCGGCTCTCGCGAGCAATTGCGGATCCAGTACTCTCTATATCTATGCTATCACCGACCCATCATGCATTCGCTCATGATCCCAAAATACCCAGCAATGGGCATCCGTCGTCCCCGCTTCAATTACAAATCGGTGGCATCGACGCTAGGACCAAGCATCACTACCGCCAAACCACCATACATTCGCCCATAATCGCCAGATACCCAACCAACGACCCTAGGTCGTCACTAATTTGATACATTGTACATCGGCAGCATTAATGCTAGGACCAAGTATGTGTAGTGAAAGAAGGTATAAAATGTCCGTTCAGGACTGCAGTGATGGTCTGCCGCCTCGGCGGAGGAAGATGTTAAGATTTGCCGAGAATGGCCTTGTCTGGGGACGCGTGACTGCGCTTGCAGGCTAGCGTTCCGGTGTCGTGGGACGGGTTCATTCCCCCAGCACAAGGACCCACTACAAAAGAATTTCACATTAACGAATTCTTGGATCTCAGAAACAGGTCGACCGAAGTCGAAAAATGCCGGCAACTAACGAAGGGGAAAATTGTTTGCTCGGAGAACAAGTCGAAACGGGTAAAAACAGACAGACTTGGGTAGACTTCGTCGTTACCCGACGATTCTCATGACCCACAAATAACAGTAGGGCAACCGGATGGATGTGGTGCCCTTCGCACCCGCCCAACCGGATCAAGATCCTAACGTTGACGTGGCCGTACATCTCCCGTTTGAGCGGAAATCTCATACCAACCTTCTCTGTATGAGCCCTCCCATCAACGGGAGATAAGGATGTGACCGATTTATTTTACAGACTTATGTGATCAGGTCACATAACTCTATGTCCCAAAACGGGCACGTGAGTGGAAGAGCCCCTGAAAACGACAAAACAGATGGAGTGCGCCCAATGGCTAGCCCATGTAATGCGGAAAGCCTCCCATCGTGGCGGGTCCTATACCCGGTCAGATAAGACAAAATGAAAAGACCAGATTCATAGTTTAATTCACCATTCTCTTCAATTCCTTCTTGGCTTTGACAGTAGTACATAACAATTCCAATTTAAATTTAGAGGTGGAAACTAATTAATATTCATCAGAAAGATTCCAGAAACTGCGTTCCCTACATCAATAAATTCACAATCTAGAACTAATTCCGATTTTCAAAAATGAGAAAAAAAATGAAACCAACGAAATAACAAACAAGAAATGCACTTAAGCGATTGTAATCACCCAGAATAAGATCAAACTATACAGTCCATTGCAAAAAGCAGCAACGTTGAATGTCGTTAGCAACATAATAAACTGCAACTCGTACAGGTTAAGAAAGAAAAACACTAAAAGATTGTTGCCTTCAGCATAAGTGGAATGAAAATCAGGCAAACAAATTTTGTATAATTAGTTACCAAATTGATTAACAACGAGATGCAGAGATGAAATTATCATTGCTTATAATGAGATGAATTTATCATTGCTCCTAAATCGGTTGCAGTTATGCAGATTTTTAAAGATATTATCTGAGTTTCACTTCTTGTTTGTGTTTCTTTGTCGGTTTCGTCTTTTCTTAATTCATTTTAGATGTACAATGATATACTCTGAGTTACATTTATTATATTTTACAAAAAATAGAAACTTAAAACTGAAAATTTTTAAATGCTATATCATCATTTAATTTTGCAAGTTTTGACTCAATGCTACATGTTGTTAATATAACTTTAGTTTGCTTTTCATTTTGAATTGTTTTGCCTTAATATTACATACGGTTTTTAGCTTACATCATTAATAATACATTTACATTATATATATATATATATATATATATATATATATATATATATATATATATATATATATATATATATATATAACGAAGCCTAAGACATTTTGTTTACTTTTTAAAGTGGTTCCATTTGGTTTCTTAAAAAAAAAACAAAATTAATTCTCCTACGATTTTGTCTATCATTTATTATGTCTATACCGTTCTTCAACCATAACTCCTAGTAGTTTGCTTTTCCTTTCCGTTTATCAAATTATGATCTCTAAATCCAAATTCACTCATTGCATTATACCAGAAATATAAAAGACTCAGTTATACATTCAGTCTAGTTGATGTTACGACTTGAACGGTTTAATTGCAACTCAAATCAGATGTTTGGTAAATAGTCGATAGAAAAGGACTAAAACTCAATTGAAAATAAAAACTCAATAGTCGATAGAAAAGGACTAAAACTCAATTGAAAATAAAAACTCAATAGGAATCATGGGTTTAATTCGACGTGTAAAAAAAACAAAGACTTTCACGATGAATTATGAGCCGCTCATTCCCGATTTACTGTACAAGTGTTGTGTTTTAAAAACAGTAGGGAACTAAGAAGAAAACAAGTAATCCAATTGTATTAACATCACTAATAAGAGTTTGCAGCATCTTTCGGGGTATTCCTCGCATATCTGTTAAGGTACCATCAAACGAAAAGGGAGCGAAAATACCTCCTCATGTAGTTCTTTGATTACATAAATGTTTTTAATCACAGCTGATCTTCTTTCGTTTCGATAATAAAATAGTCGTTTGCGCCAGCATCATTTATGACGGTACATCAATTCCATTTGTTGTTTTTGTTTAGACCGTGGCACAATATAACAATGCAATTTTCTATTCAAATGCTTCTTCTTAGACTGAATGAAGTGAAAGAAAATGATTGTTCTTTCTAATTTATGTAAAAATTGTAATGATTTTAATCTTGTCTAGCTTGGCAGTGTAGTGCCGACCTGCTTCACTTTGTCTAAAATTCCGTCGGTAGATTTCGTTGCCTGTCTTGAAGCCAGAAGAATGGGATCGCAGATCGTACCGCTCCTCCCCCACCCGTCTACTGTCTTCAATCCTCTCCCGGATTTGTTCTCGTCGAATTTGGAGTTTCTCGTGCAGCTCCAGCACCACTCTTGGGTCTTCCAAACCTTTCAACTGCCGCAATAGCCGGTACGAGTTTCCGTGGCAGATCATATGCTGGCCGAACACGGCAAAGTATGAGGAGATGCCTGTGGTGGAGTGATAAGACGAACGCAGGGCACAGGTGATGACGGAAATCCTGCGGTCCCAATCCTTCTGATCCGGTTGGACGTAGGCCCGAATGGCGGCTATGAGGGTGCGGTTCAACCGCTCGGACGCATTGGCTTGCGGAGAATAAACGGCAGTTCGCTGATGCGTAATGCCATACTTTTCCATTAATTCCCGAAATCTAGACGAAGTGAACTGAAATCCGTTGTCGGAGACCAACTTCTCCGGTACTCCAAATATATGGAAAACGCGATTTTCCAGAAAACTGACTATGGGGCCGGTGTGCATGTTCCGAAGAGGTTCCACAATTGGAAATTTGGACAAGTGGTCCAGGACCACGACAGCTCCCGTGTATCCCGAAGTTGAGCGAGGGTACGGACCGATGAGATCTATATACAGGCGCTGGAACATCCGCTCCGGTAGTTCGAGTTTTCCCATCGGGGGCCGAAGAACAGAATTGGGCGCTTTAGTGCATTTGCACAGCTCACAGGCGGCTACGTACTTTTTCACTTGCTGCGCCATCTTAGGCCAAAAGAAGTAAGTCTTCAGTCGCCGAAGCATACGACCATAAGCGCCGTGTGCACTCAATGGGTGGTCATGAGCCCGCTTAATCAATTCGAAGGTCAGTTCTTCGGGCACCCATAACTTCCACTATTCCTCTTCTTGAATGGGGTCTCCGGAGGCGTGTCTCGTCCGCTTGTATATAAATCCCTCCGTCACCCATAGTTCTGGCAGCTGTGGCAACTGGTCTTGAATCGTATTCATCAGCTGGATATAACATGCTGACTTGAAGGCGGGATGGTCCAAGTCGATCCATAGGGGGCTGTCGTCCTCCTGGGCCAACTCGGCTCCTTCAGGGGCGAACATCCTTGATAGTGTGTCCGGTACCACGTGCTGACTTCCCTTGCGGTGTCTTATCGTGAAGTCAAACGCCTGTAATTTCAAAGCCCATCTGGCCAAGCGGCCGTGGAGATCAGTTTGGCCCATCAGCCATTTCAGTGACGCAATATCAGTGACGATTTCAAAGGGATGTCCTTCTACATATGCTCGAAAACGTTTTACTGCCAGCACAGCCGCCAGGCATTCCTGCTCCGAGACCGTGTAGTTCCGCTGGGCCTGGTTCAGCTTGTGGGACATAAAGGCTATAGGTCTCTCCTCGCCGTCTTGTGCAACCTGGACTAAGACTGCTCCCACCCCATGTTGACTCGCGTCACAATGGATTGAGAACGGTTTGTCAAAGTCCGGGCTGTGTGGTACGGGGGCTGTTGTCAGACTCTTCTTTAGCTCTTCAAAGACTCGCAAGCTGGGCCCTTCCCAGACAAACTTACATCCCTTACACAGCATGTCGGTCAAAGGAGTGGTAATGGTGGCATAGTCACGCACAAAACGCTGGTACCATCCGCATAAGCCTAGGAATCGGCGTAACTGCTTGGTAGTCTTGGGTAATAGAAAAGCGTCAATCGCTTGCGTCTTGTCCGGATCGGTCTTGATATTGCCATATCTCCGGCGAAGGAAAAGTTGTTATATGCCGAAGTTGATCGAATGCTAGCATTAGGCGTGATCGAAGAATCGCAGAGCGCGTGGGCTTCCCCGGTCACCTTATTTGTCAAGCCGAACAAGGTCCGGCTATGCTTAGATGCCAGACGCTTGAACGCCGTCACTGTCAAGGACGCATACCCTCTACCGTTGATTGAAGGCATTTTGAGTCAGTTGCCTAAAGCCCACTTCGTCACGAGCTTAGACCTCAAGGACGCCTTCTGGCAAATTCCTTTAGACCCTGGCTCAAAGGAGAAAACGGCATTCACAGTCCCAGGTCAGCCCCTGTATCAATTCGTGACCATGCCATTCGGATTGTGCAATACCCCTCAAACAATGACGAGCCTTATGGATAAGGTGATACCCACACATTTACGGCACCAAGTTTTCGTGTACTTGGACGATCTGCTGCTTATATCCGAAACCTTTAACGAACACATCGACCTGCTTCAGGAGGTGGCTCTACACATCCGGAGGGCAGGGTTAACCATCACCATACAGAAGAGTCAGTTCGTGATGATGGAGGCGAAGTATTTGGGTCTCATCATTGGGCATGGCAGTGAAGTGTGCTCGTAGTGGCCGCCACCCAAGAAGAGTTAAGCGGTTGCATTCTAAGTGTAGTAACGAGTTTTGCAGTTAATTGATGTACAGAGTTTTCGTGAAGACTGCTAGAGGCTATACAGAAATCTAGTCTGCTATGATTTTTCTGCACGTGGTATCCATATATTGGCTGTTCATGTTGTTATTAAATTCGACTTCCCACGTATGGCTGAGTCTTACTTGCATCGTATTCGCGTTCAGGGACCTGCGGACATTTGGTTATTACCATCAAGAGGTGATCTTTTGCAGGAGTTAAGCATCAGCGTTGTGATGAATGAAACAACAGCACCGTCGAACCACGCCAAAGCAACAATCATAATGGGATTATTCTTTTAGAAGTGGCCACCGGCTCTTGGGATCACGCTATGTCCTCAACAGCAGCAACTGTCACCACCCCATCAGCTGACTAATACACTCGTGATTGCTGAAATGGGACCACCCTACAAAAAAAAGGACACTTGGACGATGTGAGTCAAAAGGAACACAAGGGAAAATGTTCTCATAAAAAGCTTTAATTTGATTTTAATTTTAATTATATTTTAGTCACACGATACTTTGCTCTTTTCCCCTTTGGTCAAACATATACGTTGCTGAGGCTTTGAGTTTATTAATCTCAGTGTTTTTAGGTTTTTAATTTTCCTTATTCTGTTGAGAGGAAGAGTTTAGAGTTTTACAATAACATGTAGAAAAGAAAGGACAATTGTTGTCAAGTTTCTATACATACATGAACGTAATTAATTATTGATTAATTAAGTAGTCAAATGGCAGTGAATTTCATGATAGATCGAGTGGTCAGTTGATGATTCGATTGTCTTTTTACAAGAAATACGATGAGGCGCCTCTCTCACATTTTGCGTGAGTTCTGCTGTGGGTTACTCCGGCTTTAACTTCCATTTTAACTCAACAATAACCTGTATGGATAATCCACAATTTTGTAATTTGTCATAAACTTTCTTTCATGATATTCATAGTCAATTTATTATCACCGTATATGTTTATACTCGTATATTGTAGAAATTAATTTTCTATGCATTTGAAACAGGTTAGGCTTAATTTGGTTTTTGGATTAATGAATTCTATCAACATTAGAATTCCAAAAAACTTAGCTTTTAATTATTTCAAAGTTTGGAATTTCTTTTCTTATCAAATGTTTGCAAACATTTGCATTAGGGAAGGTTTTTTTTTAAATTCCCATAATTTTGCACTGGGTCCATACTTTTCGAGACATTTTTAATGAAGACAGAGTAGTATCAAAAGAGATCCCCTCATAATCGGGTCTTTCAATAGCCATCCTAAGACCTACGAGTGATTGAATATCTTAGTTTTATCAATAATACGTGCAAACGCTTCACATAAAGTGTTATTAAAAATTCAATATGCAAAAATTTATTTTGTCGCATAGCCACAGGTATAAGAATTTTGCCCGTCCAAACGCCAATTTGCTAAGAATCCTCAAATTAGTCCAAATGCTTTAAGCATAATTTAGATAAGCTAGTAAAATAATAATCAAATCAATAATCTGTCTGCATTCATTTTAATTATTGGAAGTTACTAGAATTTTCATCTTTCTTCTCACTTTAAACCTTGCACACCTTCTAGAAAGCGATCAATTTATTAGTTAGATTTTACGATTGTATTGATTGATTTGTCCATTTGGATTAAAAGTTAGGAATAAAATATGTTCTCATACGGAAACAATGGGAATCGGAGTACCATTCCTGTAAAAGTGAATTTATTTTAAAATAGAATAAAGCCACACAGTAATAAAGTTATTAGTTTTTTTTGACGTTTTTTAAAGATATTTGATAAATAAGGTTGTTTTGTACTTCAAAGTAATCATCCTTATAAATTGAAAATTAGAGAGTGATAGCTTTTGATACTGTGTTAGAAGAGAAGTTAACACCAACACTTTATTAGGAAGAGATTAAAAATGTTTAAAATTTTTTTTTGGGGAAGCCTGTGTTTACGTTCTACAATTTGATTAAAATGAACTTTGTATCATACTTAATTAACGATCCGTTGGTTGACCTGTGGTTTTGTGTTAGTATTTATCCCGACCCAATCCACTCCATGATACTGACGGAAAAGCTTTGATAGGTAATCTGACCACTCAAAATGAATGTGATTCTTATGATTGGGCTTTTTCAGACGCAGCGTTAAAAGTGAGCGTTAAACAGGTTACGTGGGCAAGAAGAGTGAGAGGCGTTGAGGGGACCTGATGGTAAAAACAAGCCAACATTTTGTAGGGCGAACGAGCGTAACGCACATACACAAACGCATTTTGTTGATCATTTGGTGGGGGAAATTTTATACAAACGCCGGTAATCATTCCGAATTGAACATTCGGTGAAGAAGGTAGTCGTCATGAAACAATTGCCTTTCTTTAATTTGCGTGTAAAAATGGATGCGTGGACGCGAGAAGCTACGCGTTATTTAATAAATTTATAAAACCGGAGGCCATGTTCAATTTCAGGAAACAACACGACGAATATCACGATTTCAATAAAGTTAAATTGCCTATTGTAAATCCATAGAAAATTTACAGTACGCATGATCTTAATTGAATCACAATATAAAATGTCAGTTGACAACACAACAAGAAAAATATGCGACTTTAAAGGGAATTCAAATTTGGAATATATTTCTCAGAAAGCGGAAAAACACGGAGGTTCTAATAAATCCAATAGAAGTTTGAATCTACAAACTTTAACAATCATAAAATACATTTTGATTCCAGTTTTTGTTACCCCGTGCACAATTCAAGGCTAAAAAATCAATTCTCAATCGCTTATCTCTCTGTCTTCGCTTTCATGTTGTTTGCACGACGTTTAACGATCAAATGATCCTTTAGACACATACACTCGCAAGACGTGTATCGTATATAAAAATAGGTTGGCTGAACTATGCAACGTGTAAACATAAGGGCGTAAGCGCGAAACCTGTTTGGATATGGGTTTTTACCATTCCCGTGTGAAAGAGCCCATTGTATTTACTATAATTATAAGTATGAATGGAATTTGAAAAATATGAGCTCCTTCCTTCTCCTTCTCCAAATTGTTAGATAATTTTCGATAATTCATTTTAAAAAAAAGAGAGTCCTTAACAGGTTTACTTCCACGTTCAACATAAACTGTAATCGAAATTCTCTTCTCTTGCAATATACATTAAATCGAATCAGTTGATTTCTCTTTTCTTTACCGTCAAAGCAAAATACTTGGCAACATGACATAAAATTCAATATTTATAACTTATACGTGAAGGGCAGGACTTAATTTTGTATCATTTAGTGTAAAAGAAGCTTTAGCTAAAATTGCTATTAATTTATGATTAACTTGAAAGTGTATCTGAATGTATTGTTTACATTTCATTATCGAAGTATAACATGAATAATATGAATTGCTAAACCGTATCAACGACTTTCCTTTCCAGTGGTTCCTTCCTTTCAGCGGGAAATAGAGTGCATGGTAAGTATGCCGACGCGAGGGTAGGTTTTGAGAAAATCCGCTGAGGCCGGTTTCGCGTCGCGCGCGGTACGCGGTACCTTTGTTGGTTTTTTCTTTTTATTAACGTAGCTTTCGTCGGGTTTAAGTTAACGTAGTGTGCTTTTCGGTACCGCGTCGGTTAGATTCGGGAACGCGAAATGGAGATTAGATTTTTGTTCTTTGACTGATTGATGAAGAAATACGGAGTAACGTAAAGTAGGTTTCCTCTCCGTATGGTTTTGTTTTGGTGACGCGTTTGAAAACGGGCATTTATTGGTAGCTGAAAATTGTAGATGAGCGTAATCCATTCGGAGACCCGCGACCGAAATCCTCTCCGATCTATCTGGCCGACAAGCAGCCACCGCGAAAATGGATTACGGTGCACGGATTGGTTGACCGGTGGGTACCATCCGTTGGCACTACTCAGACTTAACGTCTAGAACCGATGAGAGGTCGGCTCCTCGTTCGGATCAGACATTAAAATTATTACAAAATCTCGTAAGCGTAAATCGATTTCAACAACACACCTTCGAAATTATCTACCAAATATGGTTGGATCAACCGATTGGACAAATTTGATCACAATAATGTGAGAAATATGTGAATTAGTGAACCAACATACTATAGGATTTACTGAATGAAATTTACCATTAAAAAATTATTGGTGATATTCGTCTTATTTAAGTGTTGACATAGATACGTATGAAAGTTTCGCAATATATTCGCTTCTCCTACACAATAAATTAACATTGATTACATACTGATGGCCTTTTGGATTATTCCGTTGTTATCTGTTATGGGTGAAGCGTTGGCTTTCACATGCTTTTTGCTTAGCTTCGCGATGCACTGCTCCGGGATATACACAATATTCGACGGCATTTAATATAATGTCGCGACTCAATTTAGCTGCTGCTGGGAAATCGAATTGTTATACAAGCCCAAAAACAGTGAAATATGTACATACCTGGAAAATCACTATAGAGTGCATGACCTCTTTTTGGCGATTTTTCGAGCCATGTATCCTTATTCCGGGTTTCCGAACGATGCACCACAATTTGCGAATACAGCCCGACTTTAGAGCTTGACTAGATTTTGCGTCTCGTGTCCTATGCAGCCGCAAGCCTTTCAAACATGCGTACGTCCACAGAAAAAACGAAAGAGAAAAAAAATAATAATGAATGAAAATACGCACAATTCATCGCCACTAGTTGAGGAAAGATTATCGACTCGCCGCTATTTTTCTCCCTTTTTCCTCGTGCTGTCTTTTGACATCCCTCCACTACTACCGAAATTAGTACACCGGTTCGGCGTACCCGATCAACAACACTGCTAATTTTTTGTGGCGGATTTAAATTATACTAGATGAACTCAATTTGAACGAAGTTAAGAAAATGAATAGAATTTTTAAAAATAGTAATAAAAATCATATTCCATGAAAAATAAAATTAAAGGAAAACGTTTAAATTTAATAATAAGGAAAATTGATATAAAACTACATTTAAAATATTGCTTCTGAAAAAAAGAACATTTAACAATAATAATGAGAAAGAAAACTATTTTCCAAATGACGATAATGAACGGAATTAATAAATTACTTTTCCAAATCCGCCACATAAAATTAGAAGCAGAGGGTAGGGAGGTTTTCGAGCAGTTGGCTTGAGAAACTGCTCGAATAATACAGATGTCCGCTGCTAAGCTATTAGGACCAAGAACTGATGTGCATTCACCGACAATGACCCACTATGTCCAACAGCATTCATTTCAAATCGGGAGAATCAGATCTAGCATCTAGCAACGATGTGATCTCCTAATCAACCCTCATGCATTCTCTTCGCATTACAATCCATCGCATGGCCACGATCCGCCGCCCCAAATATGCATACTAGGCAACCACCACTGTCAGCTTCCCAACGACTGTTTCACTATTCCCAATCAGGATTCGGGCGGAATGTGGTGATTTATTCGAACATTTATATGCCAGCATGAGTCATCTACCTAAAACTGATTGTCCCGCAAATGTCGTTTTGCTGTCCGCCCGGACTGGAAACGCTTCTGCTTTTTCATTGCATCTGAAAATATTTACCACCTAGTAAAGAAGTTTCACTTCAAAAATTACATGAATTATCTTACAACTCAATATATTACCACCGGCAGCTGCACTTTACAAATATTAAACGATGAGTTAGTTGCTTTGCATTAAAATAATTACAGGTTGATAAAAACGCATAACCATGCATGTAGTTGTAATTTGTAGATGTACATTGCTGAATCGGTGTAATGTGTTTCTCTATCCCAAACGATGCACATAAACAAAGGCATAGAAATCACTAACTAGTAAATCTTCTATTGTCCTCTATGCAATTTCAGGACATGATAGTCACGTCGAAAAAAATCAAACCACCATGGGTTGTTAACATTTACGATTTTTAAAGTAAAACCCTATCAAATGACGTCAACATCACTTGGCGCCAAACATGTATATACAGTCGTGGTTTGTGGACTGATGATGTGTTACATTCGCCCTTCACTGTTTAGCCATTGTGTTTCTATACATAGTGGTGTCACGGTGAACGCCAATTGGCAGGATAGATGGCGCTGCGATGTCGATTTTAGCATTTCGAGCAAAAGTTTCTTTCCGCCGATGTGTCTTAGATGGATGCATGTCGCTTTGGCGAGCTTCAATGCATCGTTGGCTAATGATCAAATCTGCTATGGAAGGAAATGAATTTTATCGTAGTTAATTGCAACGTTGCAAATGATGTTCGTGGGCTCTTTTGAGGAATATATTTGCGATAGGAATGTTGAATGAATGAATGGAGTTGCTTTAAAAAAAGTAAATCACTTATGATTTCCAAATAAGGACAATTTGCTTGTCAGTTGGAAATAACTAACCCATTATGAATGAAGTAATTAATTCATATTATAATTTACATCAAAATATTTGAAAGTAAATTTTAATATCTTTTTAAACATGCCAACAGTTGCATGATGTAAAAGAAATAAATTATATAATTTTTCATGTACAATTTTTACATTGTATTCTATAGTTATTTTCCAATAATGCAAAGTACATCTTTTAATACTAAGAGGGAGACCCGTAATCTCATGTATCAATTAGTGAAAAGAGTTTGCTTTGTATCGCTTCATTATAGCAATTCCTTATTTGAAACATCTAGGAAATATGCGATACTTGTATTTTTGTTGAGTTATTGGAGAAAAGGTGTGATCAAGTGACTTTCAAATGCGAAAAGTTCACAATATCGGGATTGATCTCGAAGGTAGCGTCGATGCAAAGTTGCCTGGTTATCATTATCTTATGAGAAGCTGAGAAAATTATCATTGTTAGAGGCAACATGGCAAGTGAGAAGCGAATTTAAAGATATTTTGTGAGTATTCGTAGGAAGATATAACTTGTAATATAAATTTTGCAGCTGTTAATAGAAGTTTTACGATACGCGAGTAAATGAATTTTGCATTGAGTGTAATTCAATTTAGATATGTGATTTTCAGGTTATGATTACGAATGCTTAATAATTCCTCTTATGATTTTGATTTGAAGAATTCCATACCTTACATAGATAGTAAGCTTTTGCGAATTAATTTCGAAATGTAAACACACATTTAATAAAAAAGATATATATGACTTTGTGTCAGTTTCTTTATTTTGAGTAATGATGATTGTGATGTTTGGAATAAATGAGTGGATTAGGAAGCACGAACAGGATATACCTAGCGAAGTCATCCTGCTTTTATCTTTGTTAGAATCAAAGAAAATGTACGATGCACTTCTAAAGGGGAATAGCTCATCAAATAGAATCTAATTGAAAGAAAATATAGTTAGTAGCCAACTACTAGTAACAAAGTTGAAAAGAATGATAATATCATCTTTTTTGTATAAAAAAATAATGATATTTGATAATAATTTCGACAAGTCACTAAAATAAAGAATGAAATAGAATAAAGGAATTCAAATTAGCATTGTTTTAAAATGGATTTGATGTGAATGAGATGTTCAGAAGCAGTTAAGATGGCCTAATTATCTTACAAACAGGTTTTAGAGCAGTTTCTGAAATTCGAAACATTCTTCAGTTATTAGATAAGCCTTTGTGCACATAATAAATGCGCAAAAAATACAAAGCAATAGAAGCGCTAAAGACTGTGAAATGAAAACTCTAAGAAGAATTCAAAACTGGCTCGGAAACACGCTTAAGAGTAAAAATGATAATAATTGAGAGTAGTACTCCATATGACTTATTCCATATAAAGGCCAGAATTGCGAATTTATATCGTCGGGATATGTGCAAATGGATGTGGCGAGACCCCGTGAAACTTTTGGACGTTTTACTGCATTTTTTGAAACCACCGATTTTTTAAAAACTTTTTCACATTCGAAGTACAGTGTGATATGTTTTTGCCATTGATGACCTGCGAAAAATTCTTTTAAAAACAACCGATAATCGATATTCAATAAAATGACCAAGACATCATGGGTACACATTATCTAGTGAGTAGAGCTATCCAATTCTAAATTCTACGAATAATATTTTGGAATATATATCAAATCTTCTTTGAAAACCTAGTTACAAGCACAAAAATTGTTGATTATAATGGATGGCATCCTGCGATGCATTTTAGAAAATTCTACCATTGTGACACAAAAGCATAAAAATGTATTCTAAATAAGTAAACAATCAACTAATAAAAGGGAAAAACAAAACTAAAATTGGTACCCAGACCGGGTATCGAACCCACACCCCCTGGTTGAACTGATCGCGCACTATGAAAGACTTATTTATGGCAAATTTTTAACAACCCACAATCAGAAAAATAAAGCACCCTAACGATTTTGGCTACCTTCGAAATCGCTTTCCACAATCAAGATGCCTAAATGAAAAGCGTCTAAATGTGGGGAAAATTCATGGTGTCTAATGTTTCATAGGCTTCACCGTTAGAAAGTTTTGAATAAATGCAATGTACTGAAATGGGTCATTACATCTTAAAATTTGAAGTGAGAAACTGTTTAACTGTGAATTCATTAAAGGAAAGGCTTAATTATCAAATTTTAATTGTAGTTTATTTTGAAATTTTTATGTAGATTTTTTATATAGAAATTCATATATAGAATCACGTTTGGTTTTTCCTTGAGTTATTTTGGAATATCTCAGGACAAGAGAACCAATGTCTAATTAAAGCGTATAGGCATTTCGCACTCAAACTTTTTGAAAAAAATCCCAATTTCTGGGTGAGGATCATTTTTAAAGCCCTGCATTAGAAAATATGGCCATAGAAGGGTATTGAAGTAAAATGCATTGCTAACACCTGTCATTCGTAGCGTTTCTTCAAATAGTGAGTATGTTATGGATCCTTAGTGTAGTTTTGAGTTGGAAATTGCAAAGAACAATATTTTGAGAAACCTCATCCCATTCATTTTAGAGAAAAGCCCAAACAAAGCTTCATTCATCCAACTTTAGCCGATTTAAATTTAAATAACCTGTCATCTCAGTTGTTTCCTCCACTTGAAGTGCGAAAAGATCCGAAGGATGAAAGCCATCTTCGGAATGTTAACCTTCATTCAAGACCTAGCATACTAAACGTACACCCATCTCAGTTTCCATCCCCAGACCGCCGCCTAACAAAAAGCACTGAGGAAAAACAATCAATTCCAAAAGCATGTTTTGTTTATCTAAAGTATTACCGAATAAGGAAAAATAAATCGGATGTTGAAAAACAAGCAAGAAATTTGTTGAAGGATATAAGCCAAGAGGCTCAGCTTTTAATACGTTCCCAGCTTTCCCACAAGCCTAATGCCCCTTTGGATCAATGCGCAAATTTTTTACTTGAAAAACTACTATAGGCCCCCTTCCCTTTACAGGGAATTTCTAAACATGGAATTCAGTGTTCCTTCAGTCAGGACTATTCTGCACTGGTATTCAAATCTTCGCTTAAAAACTGGTTTTGTTGATTCTATAAAAGACCTGCTTGAGAAAAAATCAAAGGAATGTCTAGTTTAGATGGGCAGTATGTTTTACTTTTTGACGAGATATCAATAAGAACTTAACTGGAATATAATTGCGCAGAAGACATTATTGATGATTTTTGTGATTTGGGCGGCTTAACAACGTAGCATAAAACACTCTGCTTCTAATTTTGAAGCAAGGAATTGTGTACATTGTTGGCTCCCAAAATGGAAATTTACTGGTTTTTATTATAATAACAACCATAAATTATATTCTCAGTGTCGGCTTCGATGTATTAGGAACGGTTTGTGATCAGACCGCAGTAAATCGACGATTCTTATACTTACCTAGGTCCTCAACTGGAATTCATACTTTGCGAGAGAAGGTAGAGGAACATACAACTGTTTTGACATGTTTCAATATCTTAAAAATTTAAGGAATATCCATCTGAAAAATGACATCAGTTAATATAGTAAAATCTTTTCATGGAGAATTATTCGAAAGGTGCGTGAATTGGATAATAATGTTATCACCACTATTTTTAAACTCACGGACGTGCATATAAAACCATGTAACTTCGATAAAATGCCATAAAACTAGAAATGCAAGCCCTTAGCAATTCCGTATTTGCAACGATTTCAGCCGCTGTTGAATCGGGATATTCCAAACGTAATGACGATCAAGAGGGTTGTGCTAGTTGCAAATCTGTACTAGTTGTACGGCCGAATATTTATTCAAGTAGTCTTTTCATATTGCAACAGTAATGTCTGTTAAATATTCCACATCACTTATGGTTGTATGTTTTCCACCTATTCCATATGCACTGCAACTAACCACCTCAGATCAAGATTTAAATGGTAGTTAAGTAATCGGTGATGTTTCAAAGCCAAAGCATTCCAAAGCTCTAGTTTAAACCTGAAGCTTTGTTTTCTATGATGTAATCAGTTTGCCACCTAATTTCTACTGATGTGTACTATTTTTTCATTTATCGAGCGCAGATTTTTGGGATTGGGGCTATTTTTTTGAGTTGCATCATGCTTATAGCTTTTGTCACGCAACCATGCACCCCAGCGCGCTTCGCGTGATAGTTGAGTTTCAGCTCCAGAAATTATTAGCTACATACTACATATACCTCTTCCTTTTTCTCATCGCGCAACACATTATCAATGCTTTCATAGTTTGTGCTTGTATTAGAAGGTAATTTTATCTACATCTATTTCCTTTGACACAGTTAAAACCTTCGTGAAGATCATGTTAGTTGCCTTATTAAACCCAAAACTTTTTATTGTGATCAGCCCATCGGAGGGGCTACGATTCTCACAAGTTTTAAACGCATGTTCTGTGAAATGGATAAGGCCTACAGAGGATACCACATTAAAAACACGTCTTGCACTTTGCCATGATTCTCACAAGTTTTAAGCGCATGTTCTGTGAAATGGATAAAGCATACAGGGGATACCACATTTAAAAAACGTCTTGCACTTTATTCCTAGTGGTATGGGAAAACGTGCTTTTTTTACGTAGAGCCCTTTAAAGTATTTTATATACTCAGGCCTCCCGAAATGCCTCTGAGGTTGTTTTTTTTTATTAAAAACGTTCATTAGCTTATTGCTTTTAAACGAGTCCGAAAGGTCGATTATATCGTTTGTAGTTGCTCGAGAAACTTGCTGTAATGCAAAAATGGGCACACGGATGAGCAAACTGATATTCTCAATTTAGTTGAAAAAATAATTTTTATAAGCCCCCTACAAAACAAGATCATCGAAAGAACAATTTTCGAAACCTTCCTGACATCGAAATTACAAGCTTGAAATTAATGCATAGTAACAATTATTATCGATTTGACTTTATCATAAATTTTTTGCAATTTACTGGTTGCAAAATATAGTTATGCTCGACGAATAATTATATTTACCATTGCTTGAAAATAAACACAAGTAAGACTTAACGGGTAATTAAAGAGACGAAATACGTCGAAGAATACAGCTCGCAAATCAAATATTTTATTCAGTATTGACGATCTTGAAGACCAGCTGCATACACAGGAGAACAAAGCTCCAAGTATACAAATCTGTGATGAGACCTGTGTTATGCTATGGGTGTGAAACATGGACCCTAACCCAAGCATCCGCAAATATATTGAACGCCTTCGAGCGACGGGTCTTGAGGCGAATAATTGGAATGAAGCTTGACGGGGACCAATGGTGAATTCGATACAACCATGAGCTGTATGAAATTTTTGACAAACCGGAGGTCTCAAAGATTGTAAGACTGCAGAAGCTGCAATGGGCTGGCCACATGAATCGTATGGACGAACAACGGATACCCTAAAAGGTATTCGTTGGGAGAACTGAAGGCCGGAGGCCAGTGGGGAAACGGAGGAAACAAGACAGTTTATCGCTGCTCAAATTTCGGAATTGGAAGACGCCGTCAACGGACTGAGACAGTTGGAGGCGCTATTTGCAGGAAGCGAAGGCCCGAGAGGGGCTGTTGGGCTAAAAAGAAGAAGACTAAGCGAAAATCACTCTTCTCAGAATTAATTTTATAACTTTTATGAAACTAAAAATTCATTTCTAATTAACTTTCAGTGTGTACGTATTTGACGACTATGATTTGTTCTTAAGTAAATTAGTTTATTATATTCACGAGACAGATGGTACCAGCGAAACCCGTAGATGCTAAAAATTAATCAAATAAAGTCACGAAAAGAAAACATGATTTTTATTTTGAAAATTAAATAAGACAAAACACTTTAAAAAGTTTAATTGGTTAATGCTGCAACAAAATTTTTTGATACCAAGTGATACATTTTTCGTGCAAAAATCGACGTACCATTATTATACATTAAAATAAAAGCAATTATATTTCAGTCCTTGCAACCATGAATCAGCATTCAGCTGATATCCCTTGACATACCATATAAAGCAAAGACATACATTGATGTAACAATAATTTAGGAAAAATATTTAAATGAATTTCTCACTGATCATACTTGAGTGTTTATTTTTTATTTCCAAGTGTTTGTCAGAGTCAAAAAGTCTTTTCATTGCAATTTATTCAATGATAACTTTAAAATCGACAAGAATAAAACCTATGGTTGTAATTTTATTAACATCACTATTTCTAACTCTAATATGTATGCTTGCTTAGTTAGATATTCAACGTTTACAAATGTGATTACACTCAACAATCTAGTTTCATATTTATTATTGTTTAGAAAAACACATAAAAAGAACACTTAGCGATAAAGAAAATCGATTCGTGTATAATGGATTTATAGTCTCTTAAATTCTTTAAAAGTATTAATTCTTATATTTCACACAATAAAATTGTGCACTTCCATTCATAAAATGAACACACCCCAAATTTATGAATGGACACACAAAATCGAAAACATGTGCATTTATTTACAATCTTCTATAATCGCGAAGAATGAAATAATCTTACGACTAGCTTTAGCCCTACATGGCGGTGGTGAATGTTCACACAAAACGCATAGCGAACATACATCCATCCTACATAATTTATTCGCTGGGATTTGCCAATATGTTGATATATGTACATCATATATCTCAAAACTCATAACCACTTTCAAAGCAGCTTTAAAAGTTTCTGTACTTGGATTGGATTTTCACTAAAGATATTCTACCTCAGACATTTACCAGCGATACGTGCGCCACCAGAAATATGGGTTCCCCCAATGTGGAGTTAAAATGTTCGCTACGATGACACCACTATGTATAGAAACACAATGGTTTAGCCATTGTGTTTCTATACATAGTGGTGTCATCGTAGCGAACATTTTAACTCCACATTGGGGGAACCCATATTTCTGGTGGCGCACGTATCGCTGGTAAATGTCTGAGGTAGAATATCTTTAGTGAAAATCCAATCCAAGTACAGAAACTTTTAAAGCTGCTTTGAAAGTGGTTATGAGTTTTGAGATATATGATGTACATATATCAACATATTGGCAAATCCCAGCGAATAAATTATGTAGGATGGATGTATGTTCGCTATGCGTTTTGTGTGAACATTCACCACCGCCATGTAGGGCTAAAGCTAGTCGTAAGATTATTTCATTCTTCGCGATTATAGAAGATTGTAAATAAATGCACATGTTTTCGATTTTGTGTGTCCATTCATAAATTTGGGGTGTGTTCATTTTATGAATGGAAGTGCACAATTTTATTGTGTGAAATATAAGAATTAATACTTTTAAAGAATTTAAGAGACTATAAATCCATTATACACGAATCGATTTTCTTTATCGCTAAGTGTTCTTTTTATGTGTTTTTCTAAACAATAATAAATATGAAACTAGATTGTTGAGTGTAATCACATTTGTAAACGTTGAATATCTAACTAAGCAAGCATACATATTAGAGTTAGAAATAGTGATGTTAATAAAATTACAACCATAGGTTTTATTCTTGTCGATTTTAAAGTTATCATTGAATAAATTGCAATGAAAAGACTTTTTGACTCTGACAAACACTTGGAAATAAAAAATAAACACTCAAGTATGATCAGTGAGAAATTCATTTAAATATTTTTCCTAAATTATTGTTACATCAATGTATGTCTTTGCTTTATATGGTATGTCAAGGGATATCAGCTGAATGCTGATTCATGGTTGCAAGGACTGAAATATAATTGCTTTTATTTTAATGTATAATAATGGTACGTCGATTTTTGCACGAAAAATGTATCACTTGGTATCAAAAAATTTTGTTGCAGCATTAACCAATTAAACTTTTTAAAGTGTTTTGTCTTATTTAATTTTCAAAATAAAAATCATGTTTTCTTTTCGTGACTTTATTTGATTAATTTTTAGCATCTACGGGTTTCGCTGGTACCATCTGTCTCGTGAATATAATAAACTAATTTACTTAAGAACAAATCATAGTCGTCAAATACGTACACACTGAAAGTTAATTAGAAATGAATTTTTAGTTTCATAAAAGTTATAAAATTAATTCTGAGAAGAGTGATTTTCGCTTAGTCTTCTTCTTTTTAGCCCAACAGCCCCTCTCGGGCCTTCGCTTCCTGCAAATAGCGCCTCCAACTGTCTCAGTCCGTTGACGGCGTCTTCCAATTCCGAAATTTGAGCAGCGATAAACTGTCTTGTTTCCTCCGTTTCCCCACTGGCCTCCGGCCTTCAGTTCTCCCAACGAATACCTTTTAGGGTATCCGTTGTTCGTCCATACGATTCATGTGGCCAGCCCATTGCAGCTTCTGCAGTCTTACAATCTTTGAGACCTCCGGTTTGTCAAAAATTTCATACAGCTCATGGTTGTATCGAATTCACCATTGGTCCCCGTCAAGCTTCATTCCAATTATTCGCCTCAAGACCCGTCGCTCGAAGGCGTTCAATATATTTGCGGATGCTTGGGTTAGGGTCCATGTTTCACACCCATAGCATAACACAGGTCTCATCACAGATTTGTATACTTGGAGCTTTGTTCTCCTGTGTATGCAGCTGGTCTTCAAGATCGTCAATACTGAATAAAATATTTGATTTGCGAGCTGTATTCTTCGACGTATTTCGTCTCTTTAATTACCCGTTAAGTCTTACTTGTGTTTATTTTCAAGCAATGGTAAATATAATTATTCGTCGAGCATAACTATATTTTGCAACCAGTAAATTGCAAAAAATTTATGATAAAGTCAAATCGATAATAATTGTTACTATGCATTAATTTCAAGCTTGTAATTTCGATGTCAGGAAGGTTTCGAAAATTGTTCTTTCGATGATCTTGTTTTGTAGGGGGCTTATAAAAATTATTTTTTCAACTAAATTGAGAATATCAGTTTGCTCATCCGTGTGCCCATTTTTGCATTACAGCAAGTTTCTCGAGCAACTACAAACGATATAATCGACCTTTCGGACTCGTTTAAAAGCAATAAGCTAATGAACGTTTTTAATAAAAAAAAACAACCTCAGAGGCATTTCGGGAGGCCTGAGTATATAAAATACTTTAAAGGGCTCTACGTAAAAAAAGCACGTTTTCCCATACCACTAGGAATAAAGTGCAAGACGTTTTTTAAATGTGGTATCCCCTGTATGCTTTATCCATTTCACAGAACATGCGCTTAAAACTTGTGAGAATCATGGCAAAGTGCAAGACGTGTTTTTAATGTGGTATCCTCTGTAGGCCTTATCCATTTCACAGAACATGCGTTTAAAACTTGTGAGAATCGTAGCCCCTCCGATGGGCTGATCACAATAAAAAGTTTTGGGTTTAATAAGGCAACTAACATGATCTTCACGAAGGTTTTAACTGTGTCAAAGGAAATAGATGTAGATAAAATTACCTTCTAATACAAGCACAAACTATGAAAGCATTGATAATGTGTTGCGCGATGAGAAAAAGGAAGAGGTATATGTAGTATGTAGCTAATAATTTCTGGAGCTGAAACTCAACTATCACGCGAAGCGCGCTGGGGTGCATGGTTGCGTGACAAAAGCTATAAGCATGATGCAACTCAAAAAAATAGCCCCAATCCCAAAAATCTGCGCTCGATAAATGAAAAAATAGTACACATCAGTAGAAATTAGGTGGCAAACTGATTACATCATAGAAAACAAAGCTTCAGGTTTAAACTAGAGCTTTGGAATGCTTTGGCTTTGAAACATCACCGATTACTTAACTACCATTTAAATCTTGATCTGAGGTGGTTAGTTGCAGTGCATATGGAATAGGTGGAAAACATACAACCATAAGTGATGTGGAATATTTAACAGACATTACTGTTGCAATATGAAAAGACTACTTGAATAAATATTCGGCCGTACAACTAGTACAGATTTGCAACTAGCACAACCCTCTTGATCGTCATTACGTTTGGAATATCCCGATTCAACAGCGGCTGAAATCGTTGCAAATACGGAATTGCTAAGGGCTTGCATTTCTAGTTTTATGGCATTTTATCGAAGTTACATGGTTTTATATGCACGTCCGTGAGTTTAAAAATAGTGGTGATAACATTATTATCCAATTCACGCACCTTTCGAATAATTCTCCATGAAAAGATTTTACTATATTAACTGATGTCATTTTTCAGATGGATATTCCTTAAATTTTTAAGATATTGAAACATGTCAAAACAGTTGTATGTTCCTCTACCTTCTCTCGCAAAGTATGAATTCCAGTTGAGGACCTAGGTAAGTATAAGAATCGTCGATTTACTGCGGTCTGATCACAAACCGTTCCTAATACATCGAAGCCGACACTGAGAATATAATTTATGGTTGTTATTATAATAAAAACCAGTAAATTTCCATTTTGGGAGCCAACAATGTACACAATTCCTTGCTTCAAAATTAGAAGCAGAGTGTTTTATGCTACGTTGTTAAGCCGCCCAAATCACAAAAATCATCAATAATGTCTTCTGCGCAATTATATTCCAGTTAAGTTCTTATTGATATCTCGTCAAAAAGTAAAACATACTGCCCATCTAAACTAGACATTCCTTTGATTTTTTCTCAAGCAGGTCTTTTATAGAATCAACAAAACCAGTTTTTAAGCGAAGATTTGAATACCAGTGCAGAATAGTCCTGACTGAAGGAACACTGAATTCCATGTTTAGAAATTCCCTGTAAAGGGAAGGGGGCCTATAGTAGTTTTTCAAGTAAAAAATTTGCGCATTGATCCAAAGGGGCATTAGGCTTGTGGGAAAGCTGGGAACGTATTAAAAGCTGAGCCTCTTGGCTTATATCCTTCAACAAATTTCTTGCTTGTTTTTCAACATCCGATTTATTTTTCCTTATTCGGTAATACTTTAGATAAACAAAACATGCTTTTGGAATTGATTGTTTTTCCTCAGTGCTTTTTGTTAGGCGGCGGTCTGGGGATGGAAACTGAGATGGGTGTACGTTTAGTATGCTAGGTCTTGAATGAAGGTTAACATTCCGAAGATGGCTTTCATCCTTCGGATCTTTTCGCACTTCAAGTGGAGGAAACAACTGAGATGACAGGTTATTTAAATTTAAATCGGCTAAAGTTGGATGAATGAAGCTTTGTTTGGGCTTTTCTCTAAAATGAATGGGATGAGGTTTCTCAAAATATTGTTCTTTGCAATTTCCAACTCAAAACTACACTAAGGATCCATAACATACTCACTATTTGAAGAAACGCTACGAATGACAGGTGTTAGCAATGCATTTTACTTCAATACCCTTCTATGGCCATATTTTCTAATGCAGGGCTTTAAAAATGATCCTCACCCAGAAATTGGGATTTTTTTCAAAAAGTTTGAGTGCGAAATGCCTATACGCTTTAATTAGACATTGGTTCTCTTGTCCTGAGATATTCCAAAATAACTCAAGGAAAAACCAAACGTGATTCTATATATGAATTTCTATATAAAAAATCTACATAAAAATTTCAAAATAAACTACAATTAAAATTTGATAATTAAGCCTTTCCTTTAATGAATTCACAGTTAAACAGTTTCTCACTTCAAATTTTAAGATGTAATGACCCATTTCAGTACATTGCATTTATTCAAAACTTTCTAACGGTGAAGCCTATGAAACATTAGACACCATGAATTTTCCCCACATTTAGACGCTTTTCATTTAGGCATCTTGATTGTGGAAAGCGATTTCGAAGGTAGCCAAAATCGTTAGGGTGCTTTATTTTTCTGATTGTGGGTTGTTAAAAATTTGCCATAAATAAGTCTTTCATAGTGCGCGATCAGTTCAACCAGGGGGTGTGGGTTCGATACCCGGTCTGGGTACCAATTTTAGTTTTGTTTTTCCCTTTTATTAGTTGATTGTTTACTTATTTAGAATACATTTTTATGCTTTTGTGTCACAATGGTAGAATTTTCTAAAATGCATCGCAGGATGCCATCCATTATAATCAACAATTTTTGTGCTTGTAACTAGGTTTTCAAAGAAGATTTGATATATATTCCAAAATATTATTCGTAGAATTTAGAATTGGATAGCTCTACTCACTAGATAATGTGTACCCATGATGTCTTGGTCATTTTATTGAATATCGATTATCGGTTGTTTTTAAAAGAATTTTTCGCAGGTCATCAATGGCAAAAACATATCACACTGTACTTCGAATGTGAAAAAGTTTTTAAAAAATCGGTGGTTTCAAAAAATGCAGTAAAACGTCCAAAAGTTTCACGGGGTCTCGCCACATCCATTTGCACATATCCCGACGATATAAATTCGCAATTCTGGCCTTTATATGGAATAAGTCATATGGAGTACTACTCTCAATTATTATCATTTTTACTCTTAAGCGTGTTTCCGAGCCAGTTTTGAATTCTTCTTAGAGTTTTCATTTCACAGTCTTTAGCGCTTCTATTGCTTTGTATTTTTTGCGCATTTATTATGTGCACAAAGGCTTATCTAATAACTGAAGAATGTTTCGAATTTCAGAAACTGCTCTAAAACCTGTTTGTAAGATAATTAGGCCATCTTAACTGCTTCTGAACATCTCATTCACATCAAATCCATTTTAAAACAATGCTAATTTGAATTCCTTTATTCTATTTCATTCTTTATTTTAGTGACTTGTCGAAATTATTATCAAATATCATTATTTTTTTATACAAAAAAGATGATATTATCATTCTTTTCAACTTTGTTACTAGTAGTTGGCTACTAACTATATTTTCTTTCAATTAGATTCTATTTGATGAGCTATTCCCCTTTAGAAGTGCATCGTACATTTTCTTTGATTCTAACAAAGATAAAAGCAGGATGACTTCGCTAGGTATATCCTGTTCGTGCTTCCTAATCCACTCATTTATTCCAAACATCACAATCATCATTACTCAAAATAAAGAAACTGACACAAAGTCATATATATCTTTTTTATTAAATGTGTGTTTACATTTCGAAATTAATTCGCAAAAGCTTACTATCTATGTAAGGTATGGAATTCTTCAAATCAAAATCATAAGAGGAATTATTAAGCATTCGTAATCATAACCTGAAAATCACATATCTAAATTGAATTACACTCAATGCAAAATTCATTTACTCGCGTATCGTAAAACTTCTATTAACAGCTGCAAAATTTATATTACAAGTTATATCTTCCTACGAATACTCACAAAATATCTTTAAATTCGCTTCTCACTTGCCATGTTGCCTCTAACAATGATAATTTTCTCAGCTTCTCATAAGATAATGATAACCAGGCAACTTTGCATCGACGCTACCTTCGAGATCAATCCCGATATTGTGAACTTTTCGCATTTGAAAGTCACTTGATCACACCTTTTCTCCAATAACTCAACAAAAATACAAGTATCGCATATTTCCTAGATGTTTCAAATAAGGAATTGCTATAATGAAGCGATACAAAGCAAACTCTTTTCACTAATTGATACATGAGATTACGGGTCTCCCTCTTAGTATTAAAAGATGTACTTTGCATTATTGGAAAATAACTATAGAATACAATGTAAAAATTGTACATGAAAAATTATATAATTTATTTCTTTTACATCATGCAACTGTTGGCATGTTTAAAAAGATATTAAAATTTACTTTCAAATATTTTGATGTAAATTATAATATGAATTAATTACTTCATTCATAATGGGTTAGTTATTTCCAACTGACAAGCAAATTGTCCTTATTTGGAAATCATAAGTGATTTACTTTTTTTAAAGCAACTCCATTCATTCATTCAACATTCCTATCGCAAATATATTCCTCAAAAGAGCCCACGAACATCATTTGCAACGTTGCAATTAACTACGATAAAATTCATTTCCTTCCATAGCAGATTTGATCATTAGCCAACGATGCATTGAAGCTCGCCAAAGCGACATGCATCCATCTAAGACACATCGGCGGAAAGAAACTTTTGCTCGAAATGCTAAAATCGACATCGCAGCGCCATCTATCCTGCCAATTGGCGTTCACCGTGACACCACTATGTATAGAAACACAATGGTTTAGCTCAGAAAGTGCCAAGGATAAGTCATGTTTCTCCCTCATGATCCTAGCCTCAAACCATGTGTTCACATTAGCACAGAAATGAACACAGTTATTTTGTTCATCCCTGAAATATGTCATTCCGGCCTGACAACTGTTGACATTGCTACTAAATTGTTTTGTTTAGGAAACCAAACAATCAGTAAAAATGATAACAATGTGACGGCGTCCAACCTCGATAGTACCGTTGAAGGAAGAATACAAAATTTACACAACTCAATCTTTGGCGTTGACAAAGCCTCGAATCGATTTCAGCTAGCTTCGTTTATCGACTTCGGTCATAGGTTATCAGTTGTCATAGATTCGAAAAGACATTCGCGAAGAAAAGTGTCGGTGTCTCAAACAAAAATTTTTGGTGCCAGAAACGTGCTGTTTCGACAAAAGGACAGTCGGTAGTTCGTAATCGGTTAAGAAAAAAATTTGTTTACTCATTTCGTCGTAAGTTTGTAAACCTAGCGGGTAACTTTCCAATATGCACCGTAATCGTGCCATCTGTGGGCTTCTACGTAAGTCGACGTCAAATCAGGCTCAAATTCGAACGATCGCAGAGCAAAAACAGCGTATCAGCTCGTTGCCGCGATCAGATGTTGGCATATCAAGTCAGAAATCAGTCGTTTCGTCTTCATATCACTTGTGTTCGCGAGGTAAACGCACAGTAAGTGTTTTATTGACTATATCTTATTGCCCTATCTCACAATGAACCTTAACGGATATGTCGGGGAAATAAACCGGTATCAAACTATTCACGTGTTCTGCTCATATTTCTCACGGTGACATTAACCCTTTGTTGTATTTTTTGCACTTGTTGACCTAATTGTGATTTCTATCAATGAAATTTTTATGAACAAAATTGAAGTCGAATTTTTATGCTTCCACAAATAGTTCTTCATTTCCCCACAAAATACAATCTTTCATCATGCAGACCCCCCTTGAGTGGTTAATTCAACAACTCAATGTTACACGACGCTAATCTACGAGTAAATATTTCCATTCATTCCTCGAGTATTATAATTTTAAATTGCCGGCATATCTCATCACCTATGGGTAAAAGTTGACCTCGATTTGAAGATCATTAATTTGAGATAATTGAATATTTGAGATGCGCATAGGACCCAGTAACAAATTTCTGTTATCTCTACAATCTCCGAGCCAATGCAACTTGTTGGAATAACCGAATTTACTGCGGTGTAGCAATTGTAACCATAAAGCAAACGAATGTTTCGCAAATTCGAGTTAGTTTATGATTCACTTTTTATATTTTTCCGGTCGTTTAAAAATAATCTTGAAGCATCAAGTTCAATGTCATTCCGACGGTACCATAGAGTGTATATATATATATATATATATATATATATATATATATATATATATATATATATATATATATGTAACATGTATATATTTTCCTTCTCTTCTGTTTTCTCAGGTTCCACAGTAGCATAGTGTGGAATTCAATTGGTATGTCACTTAACCAGTGTATAGCGATCTCGTCCTCTTTTGGGACCAGTGGCGTCGGATAATTTAATGTAATGATGTATAGTCGTTATAATACGAATTGTTTCGAAGTATAGTTAATGGTTCGTATTTTGTTGAAGTTATTAGTAGATTTTGTGATCAGAGGTTTGTGTTATTTGGGAGAGTTGTGGTATCATCAGTAGTACTGTGGTGTTATAATGTTGAATAGTATCCCACAAATTTGCCAAATTGCTGGAGGTGGTACCTAAAAGCACCATTCTTATTCAAACAACATTTTTCATCAGATCGACTGGGATACTTTTTGTGACTGTCAAACTTGGTGCAGTTTAGAATCTGGTGATCGAGATAGTCCGCATTTTTACACCCTTTGCACATGTCCGTCGTGGTAATTTTTGCCCGTTTAAGTCTGTAGCAGTTACAAGCCCTGTTAGTTAATATTCTGTTAATTTGTTCGATTGTATTTCTATTTAAGTCTTTGTTATCAAACAAAGGTTTGTTAAGACCGTGAAGGTCCCCTGTTCCTTAGGAGGAAAACGATAGCTAAGCTGTTCGTTGTAAATCAGGGTCCATTCATTTTCCAAAGACTTCTTGATTAATTCAAGGGTGTCATCCCATTGTCGATAAAAATCAGTGTTATTTCCGTTTAAAATTGCATTTTTGGCATTTTCATCGTGCAGTGACTCCCATAAAGATCCGCACAAGTAAGAAATGTTCCTTCTTTTTCAATTTATGCTTCAATCCATGACACAAAAAGAAAAAGGAAATATTAATTGAACAAAACATCAGCTCGATAGTTTTACTCAAAAAAATAGAAAATGTACCGCAAAATGAGAAGTACAACGAAGGATGAAAAAAAAAGCGGAAAAATATGACGCCCCAAAAAGATCCGCACAACAAGGAAACTTGGGCAAATATGTGCATTTTTATGTAAAAAGAACACATTTGAGTGACCTCTTTATAGCACATCGCCGTCAGTGGTAAAGTTGTAATAGATCTGGGCAGATCATATCTAATATTGATCACAAACTGCGTGTTGTTCGTAGCTTAAAAAAAAACGTTGTGCTTTTTAAATTAAAATGGGCAAATACACGTCTCCAGAGAAGATCCAGTTGGTGGTTTCTAACCACATGGAAGGTAAAAATGTGGCAGAAATATGATCGAGCCTCAACATGAAACGTAGAACTGTTTACGACATTTTCCAGAGGTATAAAGAGGAAGGCAGAATAGACTTGAAGCATAGTCCTGGTCGCCCAACGGTTCTAACGACGCTTGAAGAACGCTCTATCGTCCGGAAAATAAAAAAAATCCAAAACTGAGTGCTCCAAAAATTGTGAGTGAAGTGTTCGCAGAATTTAAGAAAAAAGTAGGATGTGAAACAGTTCGACGAGTTTTGAGAAATGCTCAATACAATGGACGTGTTGCACGGAAGAAATCATTCATCAGCGAAGTGAATAGAAAAAAGTGTTTAAATTTCGCTAAAGAATTTATTTTAAAGGAAGTCAATTATTGGGAGGATGTGATTTTTGCCGATGAAAGCAAATTCAATGTTTTTGGCTCGGATGGACGTGTTATGGTGTGGTGCAAGCCCAATGAAGAATTGAGTCCAATTAACCTCAGGCCTACAGTGAAACACGGAGGTGGCAGTTTGATGGTTTGGGGATGCGTATCTACTCGTGGTGTTAGCGAATTAGTAGTTATAGATGGTATCATGGATTCCCATCGATATTTAGACATTTTGAAGGAAAATTTGCGAAAAAGCGCTGCTGAAATGGGCATTTTGGATTCGTTCAAATATTACGAAGACAATGATCCCAAACATAAGGCACGCATTTTTCAAGAATGGCAGCTGTATAATTGTCCAAAAGTGGTTCATCCTCCTCCTTCTCCTCAGTCACCGGATTGTAGTCCCATTGAAAATCTCTGGGATGAATTGGACCGTAGAGTTCATAGCACGCCAATTTGTTCAAAAACGGAGCTCGAGAAAAGGCTTCGCGAAGAATGGGTGAAAATGGATGTGGAATACCTGTCGAAAATCATCTCCAGTATGCCAAATCGATTAAAATGTGTCATTGAACAAAACGGACATGCAACAAAATACTAGCTTACTAAAATTTTTGTTTATTTTTACAATTTAGCTCTTGTGCGGATCTTTTTGAGGGATGATATTTTCTGTTTTTTCATGGAATTTCATTTTTTTTGGTATATTTAAAGTGAGAAACTATTTTGTTTATGTGATCTGTAAGACTGTTAGGTTCTGCTCATAATATAATATGTTTAAAAAAATTTTCCCGTTTTTAATTGCCTTATAAAATGAGAAAGGAAGAAAATTTCTTACTTGTGCGGATCTTTTTGGGAGTCACTGTATATAGTGAGGGGCCCCCCATTACTACTTTTTGGTATCTAGAACAGAGTAACATTTCGTTTGTTGTTTTTGTGAATAAATCTTCTGATAGAGGACGGTATATATTGTTATTGTGGTTATACAGAATTTCAGAGGTACAATTTTTGGAGTCTGTAAAGATAACTATGTCATTTGTATTGTTTGAGGAGATGTCCATAATGGCTATCTTTATAGCTGACATCTCTGCGTTACTCGGATTCGTGTGATGGTCTAGTTTGTATTTTAAGATGCTATACGAGTAGGTCGCATATTGCACATCCAGTACCTAGATGGTTTTTTTGCTGCGTCAGTGCAGCAAACTGAGTTGTGCCTTATTTTAGCCAGTATCTTGTTTAGTGAGTTAGTGGTATCACAGTTGTTGTTTTTTGGCAAATTGTGAGGTAGTTTGAAGTCCCTGTTGCTTAATCGAATGAATAAATTATGCGGAGTAATATTTTGGGTTCCCCAAAACGTGATATCTATTATTTGTTTAAATTGATTTAAGATTTTTGAATAGTTGGAATTGTTGTTGACTGAATATATGAAATTTCTGATATTTGTGTCATGTATGCTTTTCAGGATTTCTTTAATGATTAGTAGTTTTACTCTGTATTCGGGGTGGAATTCTGTAGCGATGGCGAATATTCGGTGCATTAATTGGAATTCCAAGACAGGATTTTAGAATTATTGATTTTTTTTTTTATCAAGTTTATTGAAGAAAGATTGGTGGGCTTTTGTAATATTTGTTACATTGTTCTCCATCAAGGGTCTAATCATTGATTTGTAGAGCAGGAGGACTTTGTTTGGGTTTAGACCATATCTAAGACCACTGAGTTGGTTGATTAAAAGTTTTGCCTTGGGGAACTCTGATACAGGTATGTTAAGATCTATTTGATCTTTAGTGTTCCCTTTGGCTGTCGAAAATTCTTCCAATCAAGATGCACTTATGGGACCATTCTGTTTTGGTGTTGCTTAAAGTTATATTAAGATGATAGATTTTTGAGAGTGGATCATTGTAACAGTGGATCTATTTACATTTAACGCCAAGTCCACTTTATTGCACTTTACAAATGTCAATGCACCTTAAAAATTTATTGCACTTTACAAATGTCAATGCACAAAATGTCCGTAAAGGACTACAGTGATGGTCTGCTTCCTCAGCGAGCAAAGATATTGGTTCCAGCCGGAATAGGCCTTGTCTGAGGACGCGTAAATGTGCTTACAGGCTAGCGTTGCGGTGTCGTGGGGCGGGTTCCTTTCCCCAGCACAAGGGCTCACTACAAAAAAATTCGCATTCACGAATTTTTCGAACACAATATATAGGTTCGACGGTGTCGAGGCCAAAAAAACCTACCGAAGGAATGAACTATAGAAAACGCGACTGACTGGATTCGATTAACGCAACGATTCCGGTCTTACTCTGTGTACTTACAACCCCCATTGAGGCTGCGGCTGCTGGAATGACTTGTACACAATAGGCTTCTTGAGTCATTGGGTTAAACCACAGCAATACGAATTCTTAAAGGGTCCTTCAACTTCCTCGAACTTGGCTGAATTGGAAGATTATATTGCAAGAGCTCTGGATAAACAATTTCAAGCTGATGCAATATTCACGGGCTTCTCCAAAGCTTTTGACTCCGTGAACCATGTTCTTCTCTGTCAAAAGTTAGCTTTGCTCGGCATATCCGGTTCCCTACATTCTTGGATTTCATCCCATCTATCCTCTCGATCATGCGTTAATCTCTATTGCACATCCTCCTTTCTATTCAATCCTACATCTGGCGCTCCTCAAGGGTCAATCCTTGGACCACTTCTTTTCTTACTGTTTATCAATGATCTTCCCTCTGTAATTTCCTCTTCTTGTCTCCTGTATGCTGATGATTTCAATGTATTCCGGATAATTAGATCCCTTGAAAATTGGCAGCAACTCCAAACTGATCTCTTTAACCTCTATAATTGGTGGAATGCAAACTCCCTTTGTATCCATGTTTCCAAATGTTTTAAAATGACTTTTACTCGGAAAATTGTTCCTTTAGCTTTCAATTACACCTTATGTGATGTTTTTCTCTCCTCTGCAGACTCATGCAAAGATCTCGAATTTGATCCCAAGCTTAAATTCGATGCCCATATTTTTAGCATAATTACCAAAGCATCAAAAGCTTCTGGTTTTATTATGCAGGATTTGCACAAGTTCGCAAATGTTGCAACCGCTGTTCGCTTGTTCACATATCTTTCCTCCCCCGCTTCTTGAGTACTGCTCAGTAGTGTGTTCTTTTAGACACTTATATCTTGTGAGCTCGCTAGAAGCTGTTCAGCGTCAGTTTACCCGTATTTTGTTCTTCAAATTCAACTCAACCTATGAGTCCTATGAGCGTTGTTTATCCATACTTCGTCTCCCATCTCTGTCGTCCCGTATAACCTTCTAAGATCAATGTTTCATTTACAAGTTGAACCACCAACAAATTGCTTCCACTCTAAGCGAAGACTTGCACTACAGACAGTACGCGCATCCTAGTCGATGTTTTAGCATTCTCGAGGTTCCGTACGCCTGGACAGATTTATATTTTCAGTCAATTATGCCGCGAATTATCAGAAAGCATTACAATCTCGAGCTTGGTTCTGTATCCACGTCCTACTTGGTTTTTAAAAATAAATTAAAGACGTAATTTTTTTGTGAATTGCGATTAATGTTTCCTTATCACTCAACTTTTCTAACTTTCATCTAGCCTCTAATTTCTTTTCTTACATGTTTTAATTAGTATTCTTAACTTTTTTTCTGCTTTATTTTGATGTATAAATGTGTTTCACTTTAAACGATATTTAATTGTCTCAAGTCTATTTTGTAATTGGATTTTTGTCTGTAAAACGGATTTAAATAAATAAACAAGCATATATTTAATAGCGTACGTATTTTACGCCGTTTAGTTTTCTGTTATATTATTATTTATTATTTCATGCAGAAATTTGTTTGCTTTATTATTTGTTTCAATTTTGATATATTATTCTATTTGTTATATAGCTACGCATATGCCATTCTTAAACAGTTGTAATTTCAATGTCAGTCAATGCAGTTTCTTTGTATTTCTTTTCATAGTGTACTCGAATTTACTATAAACTAAGTTCCTTTTCTTTTGCTTGGCATATTATTATTTTATTTATATTAACTACGTATTTATTTGCTATAGATTTGATGCAGTCCTTTCAAATCATTTAAAATCGCTCTTGAATGACAAGGAAATACGTTCCAAAGTAGAAGATAGCATTTGCTAATAGTTTGTTTTTCTAGAGTAGGGCTTTGTAAAATAATTTTACAAAGCCCTACTAAAATCGCGTCCTGTCTGTCCGTCCGTGTGTCACAGTACTTTTTCTCGCAAACTACGTAAGCTAGAAACATCAAATTTTGTATGCAGGTATAAAGTGGTGCTCTCTTCAAATTTCAATTACAAAAAAATGTTATAAGGTATCTAAGGGCCGTCTCTCCATATGGGGGAGTGGCCCCTGAAAAAAACTTCATCAAAGGAAACCGATATGGGTATCAAATGAAAGGTCTTGATAAGAAATTTTCAAAACAGGTCTTAATTTACCACTTTTTGCTTCGAGGGGTGCACAGGGAGGGAAAATGCACGAAAAATGTGTGTACCCCCCTCGCGATTGGACACCTGTAATCCGAAAAATCTGAAAAAAATTATGGAGGTAGAAGTTTATGAGTACAACAACAACAAATGCCTTAGAAGTCAAAATTCGCTCAATTTTGTCAATAATAGTATAATATTCGAATTTCACATTTTCCCCAATAAAATCGTATAGGTACTGTTAAACTGAACAAAATTCGATATTTAAATAATCCTACAAGAGGTCCTTAAACTTTGTGAGCTTGATGAAAATCGAATGATATACACGGAAGTTATAGCCATTTGAAATTTCCCCAATTACAACAACAATAACACATGATTTTGGTATTTTATAGACTTTTTGGTTTGATCTTCTTGAAATTTTCAAATAAGGTCAATAACATAATGATTTTTTGTTCGTTTGCAACAAAATGGCGGCCTTTGAAAATATAAAAATAATGGATTTTCTTTTAAATGTGCACATCTCTTTGACATATTTCTTGACTTTATTCGTTGCTAGTGACTGCATTTCTGAGAAGTTGTGTACAAAACTCTTCTGACATGAGCGTAGGTCTGTCTACCCAACTTGTTTTTTTCTTCTTATTTGAATATTTATAATTCGTCGTGTGTGTATTTTTAAGCATGAACCAGTGAAAGTGAATGTGCTATTTAGTTATGTTGGAAATTACCAAGGATACGATTCTAACTGATATGAAAGCGCATGCATCGCCAACAGCTATTATATTTAGATAAATGTTCATATGCAATATAATTTAGAACCCCTAAAATGTAACGTGATCGGCTTGATTATGGTGTTAGAGGTGAAATTTTTCTTTTATAAATTATAATCAGTTACAGATCATATCAAAGTCAGTTGATGAACGAAATGTAATTTGTAAAGCAAACCAAAATTTTTCAATAACCGAGCATACCAATCTCGATGATGACTCCAAGGACGAACTGATATCCCTTTGTTGAGGCTGAACACTTTAAATTAGTTGCGCAATATGATAATGCTCCTTAACAAAGATCTGGTCTTTAGCGCACTTTTGAATGTCCTTGATGAACGTCTCGTTCTTGTTCTATAAAGAACAACTTATCGCGATATTGTCCAAACTGCCTTCTAGAACTAGCGCACCGGCTACAAGCACTGGTGAAATATCAAAATCTGCAACATCAGCACGACTCATATGATGTCTAGATCCGCAAAGTGCTGGATCACTCGGGTGATGCCATTTCAGCTGTTGCGTGACCGTATCTGCCGCGACAGTTTCCAAAAGATTTTCCTGCGTTCGGCTCAATTAACAAAGCACTCGAGTTGCAAAAATGACAATTAAAATTTGCTAGTCGTCTTGACTGCGTTTTCGCTGGAACCGCAAATTCCCGAAAAACTGGTCTCGAACTCGCGAGCTGCTACCAGCGCTGGTAAGACATTAGACGACCAAATGCTTGTTGCAATTCAGCTCGCTGAGAAATTTATCTGTTTCGCCGACTGTCAACTCTTATCGAAGGACTGAAGCACGTCAAGTACCTGAGCTAAGGTTTAATCTTATGCGCGCTGGTTTTCGAAGGCCTCTTGCAACTTGCTTTGGGGCTACTTATTTGATTCTTTCTGATTGGGTTTTTTCTTACTACAGAGTTCACGGGGTGTGGCAACACATTTGCTTTTACTATTTTCACAAATATTTCGAGCACTGGGTCAGGGAAATAAAGTTCGTAACAGTTTAACGTTTTTCCCCAATTTCTTTTACTATCGTATGCGGTTAGCAATAGTTTTTTAGCAATTTCGCGAACTTACCCGCACTTTCATTGGAATGTTTTTAAATCTACACTTTCCACGAGATTATGAAAATTTACTTATCAATCGCTATTATGCGAGCCTAGCTCCAAGGAAGCGCGCTTCCAACAATTCTTGCTTTCAAGGATCGAAAACGGCTTGGAAGTGTTCCATTTTAACCGCAGCATCTCCACTAAAATAGCGTCTGCTATTTTCCCTGGTGGCTTTATTTGTTTTGCATCAATGAAAACTCGAGTACCGTTTACATTCTAACAGTTTTCTGTGTGCAACGAACCGAAACAAACTAAATATTTTAAGCTGTAATTTCGCTCACTCAATGATTGAATGCTTTCACAGAGGATAATTCTGACCTATGGATTTTCACTTACCAGAATATAGGAAATCATAAGATTTTGGAAACAATATATCACTGATAACAAATTCAAATTCGAGTTAAAGTTTGTTCATAAGAGAATATTTCGACGCGACCGAACAAACAATTGTTTTTCTATTTAATTTATTCTTGTCAATGCTCCTGTCGTGCCAGAAATTTTTCCAACATAACGATAGAAAAATGATGATTCCCAACGAAAGTTGTTTATCTTCTGAATTGTTTTTACACTTTGAGAATTTCACATGCCAACCATGAAATTGAAGTCACTATTTATGTCAAATCGCTTAAAAACTACATAACTTTCATAAGTCGAAACTGAAGTTCTTTAATTAAAAGTTATTAGAATGCAAATTGAACCGGAAACCGATAATCTCAATGAAATTTGGAGGGTGCCGAACGTGTCTTCTATCCGATCTAATCACCAACACAAACGGGATGAGACTCACGCGCGATATGCTCTTTCAGTCTTTGTTTACTGGCATATGACTTCCCGCATTCCTTGCATTTAAATTCATCTGGATTTAAAGGTACGCCCTACGGATTTTCAAATTGTACATATTTTTAAATAATTTGTTACATACCTTACATTTAAATGCTTTGGGATTCGTATGTTAGCTGCGAGATCATTATAGCCCCGAACTGTTTGGAGCGACCTCCCACATAAATCGCATTTAAATAAATCGGGATTTGAATGCACAGCTTTATGAACTTTCTTGAAAATAACTTTCCATATAAATCGCACTCAAATGAAAAATGTCCCCACTGGCAGGCGAGTTCGAATGCAACGCTTCGACCTTTAAGCTGTGTATTATCAATTATTAAATAACTGAAATTTTCGACACAAATTATACTAACCTCCAGAACAGTCAGATGTGCTCAAACAATTCCCAGCCGTTTTTTATTAGGATAGGATCGCAGAAAAACAATTTACACGCGGCGTAAGTAATCAAGAAATTTCTGACGTAACTGCACTGAGAATGATTCCTATAAGAATCGATTGCTAGATAATGTACTGGGGACACTTACACAGCATACGCGTTGTAGATGAAATTAGTGGGTGCATTGGCTGAATTATCAAGTACTTTGCGGGGCGGACTGCTCGATTAATATAGTTTTTAATTGAAGGTTTTTGAAAGCATCATTGAAATTTTATTCTTTAGATAATATGAGCAAATCATCTGCAAATTGAAAGAGTGGAATATGTTTGTCTTCAATGCAGTGTAGATATTGAAGAGAAGGGGGCTAAGAACATCACTCTTAGGTAGATCATTCGTGATTATTTCTGTATAGTGACCTAAGTTGATTAGTCTAGATTGTAGATAATTATGGATCCAGGCTATGTAATGGTCTTTTATTTTAATATTTTTAAGTGTTTTTATCAGTTTTATGACGTTTGCTCTTTCATAAGCGTTGGAGATGTCCAATGTGACTACCATGAGTTTGTGTTTGTTTCCTCTGTTAATTGCGTGAATAATCTTATTAATGCATAGGTTGATCAATTTGCCTTTTCTATAAGCAAAGGTGTTTGTACTCAAAATGCTTGCGTTTTCAACAAAAGTGTTGATTCTGGCTTTGACTATGTTATTTACTATTTTTAGAGTGACGTTTAGTAATGAATAGGTATAAAGCTATCTATTTATTTATTTTTGTTATAGGTACTATTCTAATTTTGCTCATGTTATTGGATATTGCAATGTTGGTAAAGGTTTTATTTAAACCTTAGAGAAAATTATTTTTTGTTTGTTGGTGGATAGGCAATTGATGATGCCATAATCTAGTCCACTTGGTGTAGTTTTTAGAGCACTTATCCCGTAAGCCGAAGGTCCCTGGTACGAATCTCGTTGGCGACAACGAGGTTTAGTTCGAGTGATTCTTTGGAAGGACTATAAAGCCCGTTCAGTTAGGATACGTACTGGTTTAAAATCGGAACGTATCGCCTTGTGGAGTGCCGACACATTTGATCATAATAATGAGATGCTCTTACTATCTCGAAGCGAAGGCCCGAAAGGGGCTGTAGTGCTACAAAAAAATAATAATCAATTTTATCAGGACCAGAGGCGGATTTAATGTTGTGATTATCGAGAACCGATCAATTCCTATTCTATGGTGAAGAAGTGTATGTTGGCTGGAGTATTGTCGTCAATGATGTTATGTTATTTGTTGTTTATCATTTTCATGATTTCACCTTGATATAGGCAGATCAAAAGCATTACTTTTAATGTTTTTGAGTAGCTTCTAGAAATCTTTATAATTTACGGGTTTTTCCCCAGAGATGGCGGTTTTTGCTTAAAAAACCGGTTCTTCGGTTTTCCGGTTTTTTTTTCATCTTCGATTTAACCGGGCTGTTTTTACAGCCAAAAACGGTTTTTGGAAGAACCGGTTCTTCGGTATTTTTTTTAGGAAATTTTTTAATCAAAAATCCGAATCATAATTAAATGTATATTTTTATGTCTATGGATAAACTTTAGGTATAATTGGTTTTTGGTTTTTTACTCCCAAAATTATTTAAATCAAAATGAACTGAAGAATATTTTATCTCTGCATTAAAAATAAGAGATTAACGTATTAAAATCCAAGCTGACAGCTTACAGTTAAGCTAAGTGATTCGTTTACAGTATAAGGATGAAAAATCCTTCTGTTCAGTCCACAAGCATTTTGCATTTATTGTGTATTGTGTATCGTGTGCTAGATTCGCTTCGCACTGTGTGAAGTCCTCCGCATTGAAACGAAACATATACAATTAATAACAAAAACCTATCAAACATAGAAATTTGCTTTGCTCTGGTGACGGTAATCATTAAACCGGCCGGCTTAAACCGGGAGGAAAAACCGGCTTTTCGAAGCAAAAAAAACCGGTTTTCGGTTAAACCGATGCGGTTTTTCCCATCCCTACCACTGAGTCCAACTTATTTCCCCACTCCTTTGCTTTTGTAGTTTTAATGGCTTCTCTGAGGGAATCTATGCTTTCAGTTAATTTAACATAGTTTTCCCACGATTTGAGTCTTGGATTTTTCCACAATTTGTTAAAGTCTTTGTTCCACCAACTTTTGGGCGCAAAACCGAACTTTGAGTTTTTGAGAGAGTGGTTTAGCATGCGTGTTCTGATTTGGTCTAGGGCATTATCTACGTCCTTATTTATGGGAAGATTATTTGTCATTTATGGTTTTTCTACGGTTGTACCATATATGTTTAGTATAGGTTGATGTTTTTAAGTTCAAATGTGATTGTGGCCACTGTCCGAAATTTTCATTTTACTAACCATCCAGTTGCATGAGGGTTTGTGGGATTGTGATGTTTATGTCAAGTGCTGATCTGAAGGTTTTCCCTGGCTGTTTAATCTGTTGAAGATGAAGATCCCAGTGTTTAGTACGTGAAAATGATAAATTTTGATTAGGCTTTTGAGAACCTTTCCTTTGGCAATGTTGACCGTGTCGCCCCAGTAGCTGTGCCGTCGTTTAGGTCTCCTCCAATAATCAAGGATTTATTGATGTTGATATTGGAGAGCAATTTCTTTAGTAAGTTTTTAAAAAGTTCAGGTTTTATGCTGGCAACTCCCCCTCCATGCCTATTTCTGTATTTACATGTTACGTAATCTTTGCTAAACTTTAAATTGATCATTTCACCCTTTTTACATCAATTTAATGTAAATCTATACGATAATTTTTGGCTCTACAGTGAGCTTTTATTGCTTCGTGCGAATATCGATCTGGTTTTCGGATGGCTCCGATTGTTTGAAATTACTTACGTTGAATCCACCTTCTTCTAACATTTTTCTACTTTAATATTTTCCAGAATTATTAAATAAGCAACTCCATCATGTAGCAACAAAAAATTTCATAAGTAATGTTACATAATGTTTGGGAAAACCACAAATTTTTGGATTTGTGTCATTTAAAGTTTCTTGGATTAGGGCGAAGTTTATATTTAGTTTATTTATTGTGATATCGCGGTTTTCTTTACGTTTTAAGATATTTTGTATATTAAGCTGTAAGAATGAGAGTTTTTCTTTGTAATTTTTTGGGATTTCATAATTGATTATTTTTATTGGTGTATTGTTTGTTGGATTGGTTAGAGTTTTTGTTTGAGGAAGGGGGATTATTAATATTCAGAATGTCCTCAATAATGAGTATGAGTAGATTGAGGTCAGAAATGTACTCGCATGTGTTATTTGCACTCGTTGATGATGAGGGTACATTGCAGTTGTTCATTATTCTCTTTAGTAAATCTTCGATTTCAGTGATTTTATGCTTATTGAAAGCTTCTTTGTGAAAATTGGGGTTTTTCGTGTTCCATATATTTTGGTGGGTGATTTTCTGTGGGTGGGGTTGATAATGGAAGAAAGAGATTTTTGTAGCAGTTGAGTGCCTGGGAGTGAGGTGAGCCTGAGAGCATTGTCTTTTTAACATAATTTTATTCATTGATTTATTTGTGTTTCTGAAATTGGTTATTAAAAAATAGGAAGGCATCGTCCGTTGATTCATTATCTTTCAAAAGGTCAAAGAAGTTCATATTCTAGGATGATTTTTTAGAATGTTTTCTGCCTCAAAGACAGATATGTTGCCTATAGAGCTTAATTTAACTTCACCTGTGAACCTGATCCGTTTTCGACAGTTTTTATTTGTTGCTATGTGTTCTATGGAACTATGTTATGTGCTCTATGGAACCACGTTATTTCACAAGACCCTTGATAATCCGTTTTTGTGCATTTTACGCATCTGTTTTCTTTTTGCTTGCAGTTAAAGGTTGTATGTCCCAACCGAAAACATTTTGTCCATTGTCTAGGCTTCTACAGAAAGTGTTCAAGTTTTTTCTCTTATCGTTTAAAGGATAAGCATTGGATAGATGGTTTGCTTGAGATTGGTTATGGCTCTTTTCAACTGCAATTGTGCTACTTTTGTTTTCACTTTCTATGTATAGTGGAATTAAAAGTACAAATTTCTTTTGTGTTAACATTGAGGTTAGTAAGGATGTCATTTCCGTCCGTTTCTCTTTTTGAAATATATGATATGTTGGTGTTAGTAGGTACATTATTTGGGATACCATTGACTGTTGGGATAGATTTTGTCTTCCATTTTGGAAGCATTAATTTGTTTAGTAGTTGGAGCCAGACCCTTAACCTCCATAATGGCTTCCTCGTTATGATTTTTCGGAATCGTCAAGGCGGCTTTAATATGTGTTGGGTTTAAAATAGGAGTTTTTGTGTCTACTTTAGATTTGTTATAAGAAAAGACCGCGTCTTTTTCTTATAACTTTGGCGTCTTGGTCAACTTCCATTTATTTATCTCTATCGGGGTTGGGGGACTCTTTGTTGCTGTTAGCATCAGCCATAGTCTTCCAGTTTTATGTGCGGTCCACTGCACCGAGTTTTATTGTTTTTTTTTTTAATTTATAGAATGGATACACTCACATGAATAATGATTTCTGGTGTTCATCTGGCAACTAAAATGGGCTTGTCTCATTAGTGCAAAAGTTACGTTAGTTATCATTCCACTAAGCGTCAGAACCACCGTTACTGCGTCCACCTCATTCAAGGTTTGGGAGAGGAATGATAAATATATTTAGTCTGTTAATGTACATCAAGCAACCAAACATGAATCTTTAGTCAAATCATGATGGGGAAAGCTGATTTTATTTTTAATGGGGAAAAATTTTGCAAAAATCTATCTATTGACAATTTTCATTATTAACGCCGGAGTAGATTGATTAAATAATGTTGCAGCAGAAGATCTTCCAAAGCAAAAGAAAAGACTCGGGGAGCATCTTGTCAACAAAAATAAACATTAATTAAAGTATCGCAAATCAACCCATTCGATGTTAGTTATGTAAATCAACTCGTAATAACTTTTGCCAGAACGCACGAAAGGATTAATTCCAAAGCCTTACTACATCTTAACAAGGCATGTACATGAAAGCCCTATTACCACATACGTGATCACATTTACGCTGATTTTTTGTGCAAATTTATATGGCGGTATATGAAGAAATGTGGAAGTGTCGACAAAAAACAAGGTTTTGTACAGCTTCGGGGTGAACTTCAACAGTGAAATCAAGGCAATCTGCGGAGAACATCGTAGCGCTCCTTATTAAGTAAATTTCGTTTCAGTTCATACATCCATTCAAGTTTTATTGTGGTTCAAAGTTAAACGAATAGGAATTTTTTTACTTCCTCAAGCTAGTTGTCAGTGTCTCATTTGGCTGTTCTAAAAAGTGTACGTGTAAATTGGACAGTGCAAGGTGAATTTTAAGCATGCAAGGAATGAGTTTTATACGTTTCTTTTTCATGTGAAACATAGTATATAATACGCCATACAAGCATTTGCTTTTGCCGAAGTAGGGAACTTGCCACACGTATGCTGACTACAACAAATGCAAAACATTGGTTTCAATTAATTCACATTATTTTGTGTGCGCCCTTATACCGATGCATTGAACATTGTCTGGGAGGCACACTTAACGCAGCGGCAAAATGTGAATGTACGAGTAAGCCGCACGCGCGTTGTGGAACGAAGAAAAGTGATGAAGTACCTAACAAAAACGATCCCAGCATACGCCAATGGGACAGTATCATATAAAATTTAAAGGCCATTTTCTAAAAGCCTGAAGAAACAGCTACTTCTCAAAGTCAGAATCTTTAAATCGTCAATATTTGGTTCGTAATTTAAAAAAACAAAATATTGCCAGGTTTAGACCGATGAGTGTTTAAGGTTTACCTTAAAGAGTGAGCCATCAAAACTAAAGTACTTAAAACTACACAGATGTCTGTAAACCCAATACCACGCAGAAATCCTTACTAAATTGTCAGGGAGGCACACCTGAAGTAACGGCTAAATGTGAATGCAGATCGATTAAATGTGAATGCTGCAGATCACACGAACGTTGTGCGACGAAGAAAGAGCGGTAGGGAATGGAGGTACTAAAATTGTAGGTCTATCTGGCAACAATATGAGGGTTTCAGAAAAGACAATTTGAGAAAAAAAATTGTTGCAAGAAATACAATTCTGCCGGTGATCATCATCGCAGCTGCCCTAATTTTTTAATTTTAGTCTTTAAAATATTTTAAAAATCGCTGTGTTTTTGAAAATTTGTAACAGTTGAGAATGAATACCTCCAAATTTACTGCTCGTTCAGAATGTCTAAGATTTGTTGGTTGTACTTTTTAAAATAAATTTTGTGTTTTTGGTTCATTCGGTTCAACATTACTGATAGTATGTTCTTTTTATTGCCCAAGAGAATATTCGTTTTTGCTCAATATTCTGATAAGTGCAGAATTTGCCGTAAAGTTGTAAAAGATAAGGATTTTGCAATTCATTAATCCGAGATTGATTATACATGGGATTGGAAAGATCGTTCGAGAGCAGTGAACTGTTGTCTGAGATAAAGACGGTAAATTAAAATATCCCGAAAGGCCTTGTCTCTGTGAGTGAATGTTGGCGTTGAAGTCCCAGGTAATATTTTGAGCAGATTAGTTGATCGATTTATTACCATCGAGTACAATGCTTATTTCTGTTGGGTGGTTATCGTTGTACGTAGCCGTTTCTATTTATTTGAATTTTTCACAAAATGAAACCGATTGCAATTTTTTTTATTGTTTCGACCATTTTTTTTCAAACTGCTTTAAAAATAGTAAAAAATTAATATTTTTAAATCAGCTACGCTTAACCTTATCCACTGCATTTGAAAAATTCGTTTCGGGGAAAATGTGTTTAAGTTGTTTAGTCTATTTTTATCGCTAATAAATCATGCATCTTTTAAAATTTTCATACCTATCTCAATTTGTCTAGTCCCGGACTATAAAACGGTCTTCGTCTTCATTTCCATGGGTCTTCTGGGCTTTCCTAATTTTTTATTTGCCTTTTCCTTGAGATCCGCAGCAGCTTTAACCCGGTTAGAGTCACGGTCGGCGCAGTAAGAATAGAGAGCCGGTACAATTTCAATGCCCAGTATGTTCATTACTTTTAACCTTGCCAGTACAACTTCATTGAATATTATTGCTGAAATATAGTATACAACGTAATTTCAACAATAACATAAAAACTAGAAGTAGATTTCGGTGCGGTTTGTCAACTAAAGCATTAAAGCTCTCATTATTTTGGAAGAATCCACCAACACATCTTTCTAATAATTGAAGGTTCAAAAGGTATTCATAAATCGATAATAATACTTCGGCAATATCTTCCGGAAGTGGTGGTTTATCAACAAACGGGTCCGAGCTTTTTTTCGATAAAACTTTCTGTAACTTACACTAAGAATCGGCTCCTTCAGGGCAGAGAAAATGTCAGATTTCAAGATGACGAGAATTTATGATGTCATCAATATTTTCAAAATTACGTCGTATTACTAAGCCATAGTATTTGGTTAACTTATTAATCAGTTTGTCTGTTAATAGTCCTTTTTCACCCAAAGTTTTTCCTTTCGTAATCCGTTGTTTTTTGATAGCCCTGAGTCAACTGCCCATTCTTTTTTGTGAATTGTTATACATCTTTTTTTATGATCATTACAAGGACGGTCCGATAAGTATTTCTCACCGCCAGATGGCGCCACTATCCCAAGAAAGATTCACTATTGTCTAGTACATTCTCATAGGCCGCTACTACCAAAATTTCAGCGGAGTCGGACTCGTGGATTTGTTTTGACCGGAAAGGTGATGGCCACCGTTTTCTGGGATTCACAAGGTGTCATCTGCATCAACTTAGAAAAGCGAAAGAATCGCACCTCCGCCGTCGACACGGCTAAATTGGTCGAATTAGGCTACGAACTGCTACCCCACCGTATTCTCCAGATTTTGCGCCGTGCGACTTCTTTTTGTTTCCAAACTTGCAGAGTTCACTCACCGGGCAGAAATTTGAGTCGAATGAGGAGGCCATTTTCGCCACGGAAGCCTACTTTGCAGACCTCGAGAAAACGTATTTTTCAGATGGGTTAAAAATGTAGTTTATATATTTTACGTCATGTAAGAATTCAGATCTTTGAACCATTTCTTTTATTCCATCGACCTCCATTTGACGCGATGAATTATTGTGATTTATAGTACACACTTATTCGATAGTACCTTTCTTTGGATTCATTTGTACACATGATTTACAGAAGCTAGATTTCATTATAACGTCCGCAATTTTTCCAGTGTAGTAACCAATTAGAGACAAAATACTAAATAAAGATCTAAATCCTCGTTTCTTCTAGCTTCCATCCCCAGATACCAAGATTCCAGGAGCAATTGCGCGGTTCAATTGTTTTGAGGCTTCTTCCATTTTTCTTTTGCAATCTTGCATAGAACAAGATCGCAACAAGTTTTTGCTGCATCCCTGATCTATTTTACTGCACGATCCTGAAAGCTGTGAAACAGTGGCCATAGTAAATCCATGAATATTTGCATACCGACTAACCGAAACCAATAAGCCTCATAGCAAAAATAAAACGACGATTTATTTATAAGCATTATCAATGAGAGGGCATGAATCAATTAAGACTGGATCACATTTTCCACAGTTCACAACAAGCTTCTTTCAGTACTGTAAAAACACTAAAAAAGTTAAAAATTTTATAACTAATGTTTAAATTAAGACACTAAGTATCGTCAAATTTTTCTATTTGAAGTACTTATATGCCGTTTGGGACCGATATTTTCACCTTTTTCTTTTTCATATCTATTACGCGGTCGATTAAATTTTCTTCCGTTTCTTGCTGGTCTACTTTACGATCCACCGTTACGATCCATTTTTTAATAAAACATGAAGTATTTTAAAAATAAATAAAAACCAAAGAAACCACGTGCGTTCACTAAGAAACTCCAAAAAAGACTGATGAACAGAAAGAACGATTTGATTATAAAACTTTAGAAGCTGAATTTGTATAAAAAAATTAATTCGAAGAAAAAGACTCTAATGCGTCATCTATTGCAAAATGCGTTTGAGCAAGGGACTTAGTGGTGTGACATTCTCACCGGAACGCCGGAAAGCAGTCGGTTTACCTACTCTCACTAAAATGGTTGTAACTCAGGCAATAATTGAAATTTAGACCTGGAATTTTGTACACATATTTTTTTAAATATAAATTTTAATTTAGGACAAAAAAAGAAAATATTCTTGTTTTGACCCATCACAGTGGCCTTCTGTCAGTTAATTCGATGTGTTTTGTAATCATTAGGAAAATTCGAACTAGGAACAATAATTGGATTTGATTTGATCACAAAAATTAGGTATAAAAGGAAAGCATATACTCGTATGAGAACGTATACAAACAATGCTGCATTTATTTATACGAGAACAAGGCTTTAAAAAGTAAAGTTAACTTATTAAGTTGGCAAAATAGTGGATTTATTGGCAAAAACAAATTCTCATGCGGAGGGCGACTTTAGACAAGTATCATCATCAATATCGTGACAGCCATTTATGATGATGCTTGCGGCCTTGGCCTCCAGTTCTGTGACCTCTTTCGCCAGTTGATACTCTCAGCAAAGATCTGCTGTCAGCTTTCCATCGAGTCCTCGGTCTTCCCGCTGGACGTCTACCTTGTGCTCTACCCTTTAATGTTATTTTGGCTATCCGGTTTTCTTCCATTCTTCTACATGGGTTGCCCATTGCAATTTGTGTAACTTTACGCAAGCAGATACAGGTGGGCCAAATAGTTCATACAATCTCCGTTGTAACGTAGTCTCCACATTGTTCCTTGTTTCACAGGACCGTAGACTTTCCGGAGCATTTTGCGTTCAAATATGTCCACTGTCTTTTCGGATTCGCTCGTCAGGGTCCATGTTTCACTTCCTTATAGAAGCACAGGTTTGAATGGCAACTACGAAGTAATAGACTTTATTTCCAGCGTTTATGCCGCGTCCAATCTCTTTTTTTCGGCACCTCTTCTATTCTGGTTGGCTCTAAGGTGGATAGTTATCCACACTTTCAAAATTATAGTCTCCTACGGTCATGTTTTTTTCGGGCTGGAAACCAGAGGTTTCAGCTGATGTCTTCCTGATGACGTATTCTATCGCAATATTGAAGGGCATTGGGGCATACCTATCTCGCCTAGACAAGTATGGAAGGTTTTAAGTAGTGAATTATTTTGTTCAGATAATCATTAGAATTTCGGTTTGCTGCTTACACCTACTAAACTATCCACTCACTTTAACTTAGTAGAAAAGCCTCTACCAGAGGAACCTGTTAGAAAACAAACCATCAATCTTTTTATTAGGAAAGACTCCAGCTAGCACAAAATTTTTTTTTCTTGAACTAACAAGTTACAGCGAATAGATTCATATACGAGTATTTACTAACTAAAAAAATTATACATAGGATTTAAATCTTGGAGAAATTATTGGTCCTCTTATTCCAAATATTTTTAACAACCCCAGGTCCAAAGGTATCCTTCGATCTGAATTCAAAGATATGGCAATTGTTCCATCCTTAAGTCCAGTGATCAAACTATAAGCCTATCAGCTTAACAAGTACTTTTATCAAAATATTTGAGACGTTAATACACGGTTAATTGGACTTGTTGTATTTACAGATATGTTGGTTAGAAACCAGAAATAGCACAACATCCGCGATTGCTATTTTGAGATTCGTTAATAATAATATAATATATGATGGCAAGAATGTAGTAGCTGTTTTTGTTGACTTTGCAAAAAATTTATCACAATCAATTTTTCTGTTCTTATGTAGTGTATTTCTAAACTTATAATTAGGAGTACATCTCTGGAACTGATAAATAGGTGGCCCTTAAATCTCAATCTGTTATCCTGTAATGATTTAAAGTCTATGCCCGTGTAGGACACGGGTGCCGATGGTCTGGCATAAGTGTCAGCGAGCTATAAACAACACCGAGCTCAGCTAACTAGCTTCGCTTAATGACCGCGTACGCGTGCTTGACGACTAGCATTTGCGGGATCATATGAGGCGGGTTCTTGTCGAGCCACGAAGCTACACTACAAAATACTTATCACGCGTACTCTACTCTACAAAACGCACCGATCAATTTTTATTGTCTTTAGAAAAGTTCTATTAGGTGTCAATTAAGCTACTCTACAGCAATTCAATATTTTTTTTGCCTCGTTAAAGTTAGCGGACACGGAGGCTTGAGACAAACGCAAACATTACACAAAAAGCAACCGTTACTTTCACAGAAGAAGGTCGTTGCATTACAAGGGGAATGTCAAGCCTAAAGATGTTAAAGTGGCTGAAGTGAACCACTCATCTCTGCCTAAAGGATGGAAACTTGACGGATGCAGTTAACTTTACACTAGTAAAACAACAAACTAAGCAGTTTCGACGGGGTGACCACCTTATCTCTTCAGGAGCAGCCACTCCTGATCACCACGGGGCTGCTCGACTGCTTATGTTTATTACAATCCTTTGTGAGATTCTTAATAGACCACAAGAAAAGGGTCGAGCTCACCATTGCATTCTAGGGGCCATTCTATAAGCCTTAATGGCTGCAGAATTCGGGCAAACGTAATTCGACTCTTATCCTCTGGGATTGATCCTCGAAGTCAGCCATCCATCCGTTCTTCAGGGAGAAGTTTAAGTTTCAGGAGAAATATTACTTCTACGTTTCTACTTATTAATTTCCTTTGAAGGCCTAATATCGAGTTACTGACAACTTTTGAAGTGGACCATGAAGGCCTGTCAAATCTTCCAAGACATTTAACTAGCAAATAGTAACCATATATGGAACGTTGCGACTTAATGTTGGTGCTAATAATTTTGTCACAATCCGGTGCAATTTCAAAAACTTTATTAAGACATCGAGATCGTGATAAATTCGTTCTACTCTGAAGTAGCCCATTAAATATTTTTAGATTTGTGAATGGTTACAATTCTTATTATATTTCTGATTCTGTTGTATACCTTCACACACCTAGCTTTAGCAATTTTTGTTTCTTAACAATAAAAGTCAGACTTTCTGTTCTAAAAAGGGTCATTTCGGATGTTTTCAAATGTATGAGTATGTTTCTGATTGAGATGTTTTTGCTAAAAGTTCATCGTTGAAATTATTGGACTTTACGTTTTCGTTTCTAAGATTATCGATTTATTTTCTGATTCCCTTCAATTAAGTCTTCGATTTTTTTTTGCTGCAGCTATACTCCGATATTTAAATCTTAGTTTATTGAGTACAGAGAAATTCTTTAGACTTTTGATTGTATCGAGATTATTAGGGCTAAACTCTTGCTTTTTTGTTGCTCCAAAACATAACTAAGAATTTTTTCTATCATAATTAACTTTTTGAGTGACAAAATGTTTTGTGCCTATCATGGAAATATGACTACTATCACATATATCCTGTCGATACAAGAGATATATTATCGTCAAGCCAAGTGGTAGCCAATGCAGACGACATTAACATTTTGTCACGGTCTTTAACAACCGCCAAAGAATGTTTCCTGAAACTCGACAGCGAAGCAAAACTAGTAGAGCTGCAAATGAATAAGAATAAAACAAAACTCACTACACAATACACTTGGCGAATACAGTATCGAAAATGTGGGCGAATGTGTCTATTTAGGCGCCAAAATAACCAGAACCGCTAATGAAAGAGATGAAATTAGCCGAAGAATACAGCTCGCCAATAAAATTATTATTCAGTTTTGACGATCTTGAAGACCAGCTGCATACAAAGGAAAACACAACTCCAGTTATACAAATCGGTGATAAGACCTGTGCTTTGCTATGGGTGTGAAATAAAGACCCTAATCCAGGCATCCGCAAACGCCTTGGAAAGACGCGTCCTGAGGCAAATAATTGGAGCGAAACTAGATGGAGACCAATGGCGAACCCGATACAACCATGAGCTGTATGAAATTTTTGATGGGCCTGAAGTCTCAATGATTGTAAGACTGCAGAGGCTGCAATGGGCTCTCCATGTACATCGCATGGACGCACAATGGATACCCAAAAAGGTATTCGTTGGGAGAACTGAAGGCCGGAGACCAGTGGGGAAACCGAGGAAACGCTGGCCTGACTCGGTCGACGAAGACATTTTATCACTGTTCGGATTTCGAAATTGGAGGGCGCCGTCAGTGGACCTAGACAGTTGGAGGCGCTTGTTGCAAGAAGCGAAGAGAGGCTGTAGTGCTACGAAGAAGAAGAAGTACAACATAGTACACTTACAATCTGCAAGTTTCAATGTCTTGGAGTGCTAAATATCTCTTATACCTTAAAATACATGTCCGATTCTTTTTTAGTAATCTAAAATGGTGTCCTAGATTCAAAAGTGAAAGCGTAATTTAAATTTTTAACGTCGTACCACATTCACACCCTTCTGTCTATAACCGTCATAATTGCTGCGATGCTCAACATATTTCAATTATCACCAACTCAAATCATCCCAGCGTCCAGTGGGAAGACCGAGAACTCGATGGGGAGACACGATAGAAGCTGACTGCAGATCTTTACTATCTTTACTGGAAGTGATTAACTGGCGAACGAGGTCGCAGAACCATGTGATTGGAGAAAATTAATCCTGGTGGCCTAGACTCGGCTTGGGCGGTCGTGCCATAGATAATGATCAACTCAAATCATATCCAGAGGCGCACGCAACAAAACGTTATCAGCGCCAAAGATACTGTGTTGACTTTTCACTAAGTATACCTTAAGCACTAGTTGGTATTTTAAAAAAAATCGGCGGACTTTTAGAATTGCGCGACTCCAGTTTGTTACAGTGGTATTCGCTTGGTTTTGCTGGATTTGTATAGATCAGCTGATGGTAACTCCATTTCCCGATTACAGATATCTTCATTTGTTGATTAGCTGCGCGGTTTTGAGTGAACTGCGAACTTTCCGTTTGTCGGATTTCGGAAAGAAAAGCTTCACCCACAAACTGGGAAGACGATTGAATCTTCGTTTTGATGTAATAACCATAAACTTGTGATTCATGTTATCAACCATTTCGATGTGTCAAAATGTTATCTAACTGAACAAAAACCTTTCCGAATATGGATTCTGCTATACTATATCGTGCCTTCACTTTAATTTTTTTCTGATTATCTGATTTTAAATGTAATATTAATTGATGACCATCAAAATTTTTTGCACTTAATTTCAAGCAAAGAACTTAAAACACTAATAAATTTGTTCGGATCCTCGTTAGATAAATTGACTGTCAGAACAAGTTCTACCTCTATATTATTTTAGTAAAAAATTTATCAAAATCTAGATAGAAAAAATATTGTTTTATTGTTTCATTATAGAACCTTTCAATATGTTTTTCATGTCCTCTCCAGTTAAAAGGCAAATAGTCATGTAAAAATATCTTTAAATAGTACATTTAAATTAACATCGTGACGCAAACGCGACGCGATTATATGTTATGTAAAAATAATATTTGCTAGTGCTGCACAGCATGCATTATCAAGGAAAAATATCAAGAATATCACCTAAAGTAAAAATGCACTAGCTTCCTATCAGTTTAATTTATTGATAATATTAAAATAATGTTTTCGAATAAACATAATCAAAACAACATATTTGTTTTCTGAATGCAATTTCGATTAAACGAGCTTCGAGAGGCAGGAACAAGAATCATTCATCTCAATTTTGCAATCAAAACATTCTTATCATTATTTTATAACCGACGCAAGTTTAAGATCTGTTTTTATATGGGGGGTTAGTGATTTTTCGCTTAGTTATTACTGGTTAATTTTACAAAATGAGTGATCACGCAAGGGCTTATATTTTCTTATAATTGAAATTGAAAACATTACATTTACGTCAGAATAGAGAAGAGTTACAATGGAGCGTAAATATTATAAAAGGAAATTTTCAACCCCATGTGACGTAAACAAATATTTTTGTCTGGATAGCAGAGCGAGTTCCAATCATCAGGAATCGGAAGTGAAATCTTCTAAAGTTAGTGAAAGTGTTATATTAAGTAATCCTTGTACGATCAATTTCAATACTAATCAAGTTTTATCGCTCCTTATTGAAATGGACTTATTACTTATACTGAGAGTGCTAAATTAGAGGGAAGCTAGTCAATTATTTTGTTTGTTTGATATCCGCAGGCCAATTCTCTTGAAAAGCCGTCAGGCCTTGCTTTGTTCTGTAAGCAGACGCGTTTCGACTTCTTTGAGTCATCTTTAGTGTCTGACACTTAACAAAGCATGGCCCGACGGCTTTTCACGATGAAAAAAAAATTAACATAATTTTATTTTTCAACGTGAAACTATTAACACACCTTTTTTCTAAAGTTAAAATTTCCGGTGCATATGAGCAATGCTCAAGGATTTTAATCAAAGACAATGTCTTCGATTGCTGCCAATGTAACAGCGTCAGAGTCGTTGTCATCACGACATTTAAAATTTTATGGCGCAACTTTCGAATTTGTTCTGTGAACAATGATTCAAGTTTTGAATCGCTGCATTAGTGTATAACGCACGTGTGAATTTGCGGAACCGGGCCGACTTGCCAAACCCCTTAAAAAAAGTTTGGCTCTGTTAATGTTGATCTTTTCCTCGAGATGTTTAAGGGGGGAAAGCATAATACTGTCGCGTGCTATGGTTCGTGGCCAATAATTTTAATGTTCCGAGAAAGTGAACTTTAAATTAAGTTAAAAGAGTTTATTTACTAAGAATGCACAATCATAAATTTCACTATTTTACAATTTCACTTTTCACTTGTTTATCAATTTTAATTTCAATTGTCTGTATCACGAAAATCACTCCACTCTATCAATCAATGTCGCTTTTACTTCACGCTCCACTCTATCGCAGTTTTACTATCGCGGTTTTACTATATCCCCCCATTCATTCAGCTCGGCTTTATATGGGGTATCTAGTCATTCAATCCATTTCTCGTATATTGGCGAACTACCTGAAATATTCGAGCAATTCTGAATGGCCACAGTGACGTCACTTTCAGATATTGATCATGCTTGGACGATTCTTGTGCTTTCGAGTACATTCGTTTATCGATCATGATGTTCTTAATAGCTGCGATAACAACTGCGACAGTAGCTCGCAGAAATGTTTGGACATGTAACACTGCCCCCACCTCAGTTCTTTTCGCCCCGAAAAGATGCGTCGCCAGTTGTAGTTAAGTCTCCCTGGATGTAATATGGGGCAAGACGGTGCAAGTGTACGATTTTCATTTTGGCTCTTGGCTTACGGTGTTCCTGTATGCGATATACGACGTCATTTATTCGCTTTGTAATTCGGTATGGTCCCTCCCAATTATGCTGCAACTTCGGAGACCTACCCTTCAGCCATTCGGATTCAGGAAAGTGTCCTGCGATGTCAACAGCAATCCTTTCAAACGGTACCCCCACGTTATAGGTTTGCATTTGTCCTCTCAGCCGTCGCTTTGGACCTTTGACGGAAGCGCAAATCATGCATCTACGACACCAGTCTTCTACGTCTTCTCGAACGTGGAGCCAGTAAAACCTTTCCCGCAATTTCGCAAGGTCTTGTTAACCCCAAGGTGGCCTCCCGAGGATCCTTCATGCATTTCCTTAACCACATCGTGGATTCGGCTTTTGGGAAGTATAGTTTGCATCATATAGGAGCTGCCATCTGCCGTTTCCCATTTCCGTTTCTTCCACTCAGGTCGCCCAGTTGTCTCCTTCCATACGAGCAATGGTCCGATGTCTTCATCGGCTAGCTGGGCATTTCGAATTTCCTCCAGTGACCAGCCTTCATCGAATCCGGCCGTTATCACTCGCAGGTCAACGGGCGGCTCCTTTTCCTCAATCCATCGGCAATGCTTATAGTTAGCTGGACATGGACGATGAGATAGGGCGTCGGCATTTCCATGAACTCCACCCTTCTGATGAACAATTTTGTAGTCGTATGACTGCAATCTTTCGATCCATCTCGCAACTTGTCCTTCGGGGTTTTTTAAATTAAGCAGCCATCTCAGCGATGCATGGTCTGTTCGAAGAACAAATTTCTGGTCATATAGGTACTTGTGGAACTGCTTGGTTGCCTCGATTATAGCCAATAGCTCCTTCCTAGTCACGCAGTAGTTCCTCTCACTTTTTGAGAGAACTCGACTGTAATACGAGAGGACTCTTTCTTCACCATCGATCTGCTGGGAGAGTACCGCTCCAATCCCACCGTTGCTCGCATCGGTGTCAACTACAAACATCTTTCCGGGTTTCGGATATGCCAGCACGGGTGATTCACACAACTTCTCATTCAAGGTCTCAAAGGGTGCCTGGCATTGCTCATTCCAGATATATGGACGATTTTTGTCGGTTAACTGATGGAGACACTTAGCTATTTTGGCAAAGTCTTTGACGAATCTTCGATAGTAGGTCGACAGACCCAGAAAACTTCGTAGTTGGCCCTTGTTGTTTGGTGTTGGCCAGCTTTTTACGGCTTTGATTTTCTCAGGGTCTATTTTGACCCCTTCCGCTGATACGTGTCCCAGGTATTTTACTTCAGCTGCAAAAAGGGTACACTTGTCGGGACTAAGTTTCAGATTCGGTCGCAATCCGGAGAAAACCTCTTCTAAGTTCCACACATGCTCTTCGAACGTTCTCCCAATAACAATGATGTCATCTAGGTATTCCATCAGGCGTTCGAAGGTGGCTGCAGCATTGCAAAGCCCAAATGGCATCACCACGAATTGCCACAATCCGGTTCCAACTGAAAATGCGGTCTTCTCTCGGTCCTTCTTGTCGATTACTACCTGCCAGTAGCCACTCTTGAGATCGAGTGTAGAAAACCATTTTGAGTCTGCTAAAGTGTTCATGATGTCGTCGATGCGTTGAAGCGGGTAACTATCTTTCTTACCAACGTCGTCAAGCTGCCTATAGTCAACACAAAAACGAGTGCTACCATCCTTTTTCTTTACCAGAACTACTGGCGCGGCCCATGGACTGACAGAAGGGTCGATAACCTCTTGTTTTTCCATGTCCGAGATCAGTGCGCTCACTTCTCCTTGTTTGGCTACAGGAAGCCGTCTCGGTGCTTGGCGAATCGGCTTGGCTCCCTGTGTATCTATGACGTGAGTTACCATAATCGTTCGGCCTTGGTCATCCGGGCTTGTTCTAAGATGTCACTGTACTTGGTGACCGGATCAGAGGCTCGCTTGAGTAGCTGCACTGGCAATTTGACCTGCTTCAATATTGTAGACGTTGATTCCCGGGCTTTGTCTGTGTCTTGCCTCTTTTCCAATGATGGTCGTGAGGGGCTTCCAAAGAGGTGATGGTGGAAACAGGCTGGCAGCTGCCGATGACTTCTCCCGCTTTGATGCTCGTGGTTGAGTCTGCGGTGTTAAGGACGCTAACCGGCATGTATCCGCTACTTATAGATCTTACAAGGCTTCGTCCTACAATCAAACTGCGCAATGCGGACGCCTTCGTTGGCTCTATCAGATAAGATCGGTGGTCTCCAGAATCACCATCAAGCTTGGCCCATACAATGCTTTCGGAAGAATTCGGTACATCAGTGTCGGTACATACTACTACATTCATTTTGGGAATTTGGACGCTGGGATCCTCCATCAATGCTTCGACATTCCCCTATTTCAATACCCGTTTGCCCAAATCCAACGTGATGTCACGTGGTCGCAGAAAATCCATTCCGAGAATGCAGTCATCCATAATGTTCGCGACCAGAAAATTATGTCGGAACGCAAGGTCTCCGAACTGTATCTGGAGGTTGACCTCTCCATGGACAGGTGCAGTTTCTCCCGTAGCTGTCCGTAGTGAGAAAATTCTTCCCTTGTGAAGTAGTTGTTGCCTCACTAAGTCTGGTCGGATAATCGACCGGGTTGCACCAGTGTCGATTATTGTGGAAGGCATAAGTCTGCTTCTCCACGAATTCCTAGTCCTTTAATGCACTGATGAATGCTTCTGTTGCTGCGTCATCTCGATGTTCTGGGTCATAAGCTGGGTAAGCCAAAAGTGCCAGTCGCTGTAAGGTTTCACCAGACTTCTGCATCCGAAGCCGTAGCTGTGACCGATAAATCTGCTTCAGATGATCGTCTGCATAACGCATGTCGAGCGCATTCATTATAGCAGTCGGGTTGAAGTGCAACTCAACGGGGGTAGTCTGCAAAAGCTCGGCAGCTGGGCCTCTTAGAGCAAGAATTAATGCAGTTGCTCGTTCCTGCTTCAAACTGGGTTTTGTAAATGCTCCAGACCGTTTGCCCGTCGAATATTGGTGCTTTCACATTTCTGGTTGAGCTTTGCGCTGCGGTTGTAAGCGGGGCTGGTGAGGTGGTTACAACTGCCTTCGCTGCTTCCAATTCCCTTTTCCTCGACGCACATAATTTGTTTGTTCAGACTACCCAGCTCCGCTTTTATTCCGGTTGACTGTTTTTGCAAATCCGCCTTGATTTCGATCGCTTGTTGGTCCAGCTTCGCTGATTGTTCATTTAGCTTCGCAGCTAAACTGGATGTCTGTTCATTTAGCTGCGCTGATTGTTCATTTAGCTTCGCAGTTAAATTGGATGACTGTTCATTTAACTTCGCAGTTAAACTTGGACTGTTGTCGCTGCTCTTGCTGCATCAGTGCATTTTCGGGTTCCTTTGATTTTGATGTTTTTACTTCTCCACCTTCTGTGCCTTTTTCCGCATCTGAGGGCTCACCCGAATCCAGATGCACGCCTTGCGATTCAATCGCGTCACGCAAGCGTGCAATCAGTGTGGCCTTTGTACCTTGCGTAGCCAGATTTCGCTGTTCTCTTCCTTAAGCTCCGACATGGTCAATTCATTAATTTTTAAATTTAGGCTTCGTGGCATTTTCATTATTTCGGTTTTTTTTTCACCAGTTTCCACATTAAATTCCACTATTGTGCACTTTAAAAATGTTTAAAAGTTTTCACTTTCAAAATTTTCTTTCTCACTTCTCGACACAACTGTCGCGTGCTATGATTCGTGGCCAATAATTTTAATGTTCCGGGAAAATGAAAACGCACTGTCTTTTAAATTAAGTTAAAAGAGTTTATTTACTAAGAATCCACAATGATTATTTTCACTATTTTACAATTTTACTTTTCACTTGTCTATCAATTTTTATTTCCACTGTCTGTATCACGAAAATCACTCCACTCTATCACTTCACGCTCCACTCTATCGCAATTTTGCTATCGCGGTTTTACTATATCCATTCATTCAGCTCGGCTTTATATAGGGTCTCTAGTCATTCAATCCATTTCTCGTATATTGGCCAACTACCTGAAATGTTCGAGCAATTCTGAATGGCCGCAGTGACGTCACTTTCAGATATTGATCATGCTTGGTCGATTCTTGTGCTTTCGAGTACATTCGTTTATCGATCATGATGTTCTTAATAGTTGCGATAACAATTGCGACAGTAGCTCGCAGAAATGTTTGGACATGTAGCAATACTTTAACCTGTCAAGTAAAATCTGGTTATCTAGTTTACTCATTTATCGTAGCCTAATGGAATATTTTTAAGTCCGTTGATCCCAGCTTCAACAAATGTATGTAAAATGGCCTTAAACCCGGCGACCCTAATTCTTGCCCATGAAAAATTGAGAAGTAGGGCATATTTTTGCTATACATTGTAAAATATAAACATTTTTGAAGACAAGTCCCTTGAGCCACTAGTAAAATAGAAAGAATTTTAGTCCTGAGTGTGCTAAAAAAGGTATCTGACAGGTTGTCAATTAGTCGGAGTATATACATGAGCAATGTATACTGGTCAATAGTGTAAGAATCAAATCAGTTGGTTGGTTGAACATTGTGGAATAAATATCGCCCACAACCGATGATTCCTAACAGTAGAACAAGTTGGGTAGGCAGGTTTACGCTCTTGTTAGAAGAGCTATTATTAACAGAGTTGAGTGAATTTTGATTTCTGTGGTGTTTGTTTCCCTTGGACTCAAAAAGATCTACTTTCGTGATTTTTTTTTTCGGCTGAAAAGTGTCCAGGCGTGGGGAGAGGGGACACAAATATTGTTCATGCATTTTGACTCCCCCTGGACTTTTAATGCAAAAACTGACTAATTATTCAGATTCTGAAAGTGCTTAGACCTTTCATTTGATACCCTACTCGACTACATTTAATGAAAACATTTGTTAAGGGCCACTTCGTTATAAGGGGCGACCTTCTTAAAAAATTCGATATATAATGACCTCAACTTTTGAGGGACCACCACTTCTGACCTTTTCGCAAAGTTTGAGCTTTGTAGCTTCTATAGTTTCAAAAGAAATTTCTTGTGATGCACGGATAGACGGACAGATGGATAGACGGACGAACGAATGGACAGATGAACGGGCGGACAGACAGACAGATAGGATGGGAAACTAGTAGGTTTTTGCAAAATTTCTTTCAGAAAGCCCTAAAAATCATGGAGCTTTGCTGATATTAGTAGAATGGACCATTTTCGTCAGTCACTGTATCAGTATCATTAAATTGAATGAAATCAGCCATTTAAGTAGTTCTTTAAAATATTTTATTTTATAAGTTTCAATAAAATTTACCGACGTTATAGCGATTTGAATTTCCTCCGATTAAAACAATTATATACGATTTTTCTACTACATGGGCTTTCCGTCGAACCAGACACTGCACTTTTGATTGAATCTTCTCCAAATTTTCAGATAAGATGAATAACAAAATTACATTTAAGATTCAGGTCAGTCAATGATTTTAGTAATATTATAACAAAATGTTGGCTGGTTAAGATGGAGTTCTTTTAAAGCAAGAATATATTTGTTGTGCATGTCATAAAAGCTTTTCTTGAAATGAATCATTCTATTTATCCACACTTTGTAGGTTAAGTACAAAACCCTTTTCACATGAGGGTAATTCTGTCTACTTAACTTGTTTGACTTTATTCGTTGTTGAGTAAATTGCGTGTAACTGCCATCAGTCCTCTTGAGTGTAACGTTTTGATTGTTTCCCTGTTTTGCGATAAGCATATATCCTTGCTGCCATAGGGGCTCTGTGACATTTTTTCACAAAAGGTTCTGAAGCTGCGGCGTACCACAGTTTGTTGGATCCTTTTGGTATGCATCTCTGATGTTGATCCGTTTTGCTGCATAGCATAGTTTCCGTACTTCCAATCCGTTTCGCTAACGCTTTGTTCCTCCATTGAGTTCTTTCTCCTTCATAGTGGATTATCATATTAAAGAGACACCATACAGTATTTTGGAGTTCGCTTCACTGAAACATGTAGGCTATCTTCCAAAATATATTGGTACAAAGCCCATTTTGTTCGTCTAGGGTTGCAGAGTAAAATTTCCCCCTTTTTAAGCCCTTCCGCCTCGTACCTCAAAATTCTGCGGTCGGACATTCAAGACTCTATCAACACTCTCCTTCTCCTTAGGCGAGCCATATTTATACTACTAAAAGAACTATCCTCTCCGGCTCTCGTGATGAAAGTTGGTGCATTCCCCACGTTGAGGCCGATCATATTCGACTTCAATATGAATTTGAATAGATCCTTACCTCTATTATTGATATATTTGCTGCTCACAATTAGGCGTGTACATTGTCAATGTATCTAACTGGAATAGGCAGGCTCCTCCTCTCGCAATGTTCCACTAACTTTCGAAGCTCATTTGAAGGAGAAACACAACGAAAAAAAGAAGGACAAATATACACCATTTTTGGAGATTTGGTTGAAAACAGTAATCAGCTTTTTAAATATTTTATCGCCAACAAATATTACTCCAAACTCTCTGCCGCCATAATTTTTACTGCTAATAACAATTGTGTGGAACATGTAATCACTGACCTCTCTAATTTTATCCTCGGAAGTGAGGGGATACTAACTTCATAGCGTTGAATAACAAATATTTCACATACATCGAATTATTTCTGGTTTAACTAGCTTGCTGGTTTTTTAAACAGATTATAGTGATTATAGTGTGTTTGTAATTCGCAAGTATTATACTATTTCCCACCTATAAATCGATGTTTTGCAAAACTCTTCAGACAGTCCAACATTCTCAACCCATTTGATTATCATTAGGGAATACACTCCACGGGTAAATAAGAATATAATGGAGGAGCACTGCATGCAAAGTTACTCTACTTGTAAACTGAGGAGAGTACGTGGACATGCTGCCCCTCTACACTAGCAGTTTAATCGTACCTCTTCCGTGATAAAAGTAGTCACGAAGCTTACTTCACGAACTCCAAGCAATGGTATCAAATTCGGAGTGGAAGAAAGGCTTCTATTAGTTAATAAATGGCTACCAGACGAGTAGCCACAACTTCTGCTGCACTGTCAATGACTACAGTCCCTGTATATTTGCCTAATCCGTGCAGGGTTTTCGGCCGTCCATCGGGCGCGGCCTCAGTAGGCGGATAGAGGAACGCCATATCCGGCGGGTAGGTGGGAAATAAAATATCATCCGCGGACCAAAACCGACTGACTCGTAGCGCTGACAACGCTCCACACAGTATTCTCTTGTCATGAAACCAGTGAATCAGCCTCGGGCTGAATCGGATAAACGGCAACGGCACTCGCATCGAAAAACGGGCTACTCTTTCGGAGCAAAGAATGCACGATCATTATATATATGCCAGGAGCACGGCAATAAATACTGAACGAGATGAAAAAATCCAAGGTTAATATACTGGCAGTGCAAGAAACTTATCTTGAAGACGATGTCAATGACATACAAACACACACTATCTTCACAAGTAACAAGTCGTCGGGAGTATGGAGTAGCATTTATCGTGGACAATAAATTCAAACAAATTGCCACCTATTTCTAGGCAGCTAATGAATGGATCTGTGCTATACACATCAAGACGAGATTCTTTAACACCTGTTTGGCCAGCTGCTGTGCTCGCACTGAAAACAACGAAGAAGCGGCCAAGGATGATTTGTACACAAACTTATAACAGAGCATGGACAGAATGCCCTCATACATCAAAATTATTCTAGGGGACTGTAACGCCCAAATTGGCCGTGACTTGGCTCACAGAGAAACAACAGGAGGACACAGAGACCAGCCTGAACGGAACCATTTAATAGACTTTCCGTCAGGCAGAAACCCCATCTTAAGCTTCACCTTCTTCCCGCACCGTGCATTCACAAAAGAATATAGGCATCCCCGACAGCTGCACGCCACCAGCTTTCTCGATACACCCTCATTCCGTGGCGCACATGGATCGGTCCATTACTTATCCAAAGTTAAATTCCGCTGTCGCACCTATAAATATCAAACAAATTAAAGCCACTGATAATAAAATGCGATCTACCTAAGTTAAATGATAATTTAGTGGTTCATATGTGTCAACGCTAGAAGGAACACTGAAATGGTCCCGTAGGCGGGAGATAATAGCAACGATATCCAAACCTCGAATTGGTGCTATGCCATAAATGATGATTATTATATTCGCCTTAGAGTTCTCTGAAACCGGCTTCAAATGCAGCTCTATACTCTCACTTGAAAAATTCTCCTCTTTTCCCTGCGAAAGTCAGAGGCAAAATCGCGAAGCCATCCACAAATGTGAAAAGCTTCCCAGGAAATGTAGGCTGATTCTGGCACGTGCTTGAAAATCCTTAGCTCCTGCCTTACCTTCAGTGAGACAACTTACTGCCATCAACACTAATTGAGTGTATCAAATTAGAAGGGACACCTCTTCTTTGAGACTTTGGCTTCATTATATTTTTTAATTGGCTGCCCCTGAACACATCTTACCAAAAAATTTTCGCAATGTTTACTAGAAAAAGATTTAATATTCAAAGATCATTATTTGACAATCTTTTATTCTTTTTTTATCTGGGAAAGCCGGCGGGTCTTGCTCATTTTGGTGAGCAGACGCGAGTGGACTTGCTTGAGTCTGCTTCAGTGTCACTTAAGATGGCTCACGAATCGAGTCTGCTTACCAAAATGAACAAGGCCCGACGGCTTTTCCAGATAAAAGAGGATTGGCCTGCAGACATTAAACAAACAAAATAATTGTCTATTCTTCTTTATTTTTATTATTATAGATGACAGAATATTACAAATTATTGGATGCTCCACTATCAGAAAGTGATCCCGAGCTGCTTGAATTTATTAAAAAAGAAAAATGCAGACAATTGCACGGTTTAGAAATGATTGCAAGTGAAAATTTCACTTCTGTTTCTGTTCTGGAATGTTTGAGTTCATGCTTGCACAACAAATACTCAGAAGGTTATCCAGGCCAAAGGTAAGGAGCTCACTACTCATACTATCATTTGCATCATGAATAATAATGTTCTCTTCTCTACATTAGATATTATGGCGGCAATCAGTTCATCGATGAAATAGAAAATTTGGCAAAAAAGCGGGCATTGCAAGCTTTCAGACTAAACCCGGAAGAATGGGGTGTTAATGTTCAACCTTATTCTGGCTCTCCTGCAAATTTCGCTGTCTACACTGGACTATGTGAACCACACGCACGTATAATGGGTCTCGATTTGCCAGATGGCGGGCACTTGACGCATGGTTTTATGACACCGACAAAAAAAATCTCTGCAACATCCATCTTCTTCGAAAGCATGCCGTACAAAGTTGATTCAAAAACAGGTTACATTGACTACGATGCGCTAGAAGCTAACGCAAAATTATTCAAGCCCAAAATTATCATTGCTGGAGTGTCTTGTTATTCAAGATGTTTAGATTATGCTCGCATGCGAAAAATTGCAGATGATAATGGATCGTATCTTTTCGCCGATATGGCACACATTGCTGGACTTGTAGCAGCTGGAATTATTCCCAGTCCGTTCGAATATGCTGACGTTGTTAGCACTACTACGCACAAAACTTTACGTGGACCGAGAGCGGGCGTTATTTTCTTCCGCAAAGGCGTTCGATCTGTGAAGCCAAACGGTGACAAAGTTATGTATGACTTAGAACCTCGTATCAACCAAGCCGTTTTTCCTGGTTTGCAAGGAGGCCCACACAACCACGCTATAGCCGGCATTGCAACAGCTATGCTACAAGCTCAGCAACCACAATTTATTGAATATCAAAAGCAAGTCGTCAAGAACGCTCAAAGATTAAGTAAGTGCCTTGTAGAAAGGGGCTACAAAATTTCGACAGGTGGCACAGACATTCATTTAATTCTTGTTGATTTAACTTCCACTGGAATTAGTGGAGCTCGTGCTGAATATATTTTAGAAGAAATATCGATTGCATGCAACAAAAACACTGTGCCGGGCGATAAATCAGCGCTGAATCCATCTGGCATACGTCTTGGGACACCGGCATTAACAACTAGAGGCTTCCAAGAAGCTGATATTGATAAAGTAGTAGATTTTATTGATCGTGGGTTGCAGCTTTCGAAGGAAGTTACCGCCATTTCGGGTCCAAAATTAGTTGATTATAAAAATGTCATAGCAACAAATGCTGAAATCGGCGCCAAAGTAAAATGTTTACGTGACGAGGTTGAATCATTCAGCAAAACATTCCCTTTGCCAGGCTACCCAACTCATTAAATTTTGGTATTCTAATTCATAAGTGCATTATTTTGGCCATTTTATAATTTGTAATTTGTACTTGCTACAGCTTAAAAATAAAAGTAGTAGTTTTCATAAATTGTATTCCTATTTAAGAACCGCTTACCTACTAGGAAAGTTTCGTCATGTCAAATTTTGTACTCAAAGTTGATACCACCAAGTCGATGGTATTACTTATTCCCGATTCACAAAATAAAAGGCGTACTTAGCTGCAGAAAACATGTGAAGAATCATAGAACACTTGAACGCTTACCTTTGAAGCATAGTTGTGTAACAACCCATGTTTGATAATAGCAGAGGGCAGATCAGCAGCGGTTGTTCAGAGTGGCTGGACTGGATGCAAAAATTTCTCGACTAGGAAACAGAGAAGTATCCAAAACACCTGCCCGTTTGTATGTTAGCACTTCAGTGGTACCTGACTAGGTATAATAATCAGAAACTTACTTCACGAGCTCTAAGCCATACTTGCAAGGCAATGGTGAGGCGAAAAAAGGTTTACTCAATTGGGGAATTAAAGAATTCTTGCTTCACTGTTGAAAATATACGGTGACCATATCATTGTCTGGCGGTTCTCGAAAACCAGCTTCAAAAGTCTGTACTCACTTCAAAATGTCTTGTCTCTTCCCGGAACCTGTCTGTAGCAAAACAACGTACTACAGCACAACGCTAAAGATTCATTCCGTAAGAAATCCGTGAATACTAGCTGATAGGCGGACTCTGGTCCCTATTTGAAAATACTTTTCTACTCCACCAAAGCAAATGTTTTATAGAAGATCGAACGCTCGACATGGAAAGCAATAAACTCTATAATTTGAAATTTCGAAGTCTAACAAAATTCATACGAACTCCAGAGGGACCTTCTCATCTGTGATATTAGTAGAAAATAATGTAGGGAGAATCCAGAATCGTAGCGAGAACCATTCAATGAGCAGAAGTTTGAAAATGATGCTGACAATATGATAGCCGAGAATGAAAGTAGCTGAAGGGTTTGAATATCGACTGCGTATGCACAGTACCAAATAATTTTACGCTTTAGAGTGTCATTATCTACAAGCTGTATTCTTCGGCGTATTTTGTCTTTTTCATCACAGGTTCTCGTTATTTTAGGGCCGAAATACACAAATTCGCCCACAATTTCGATACTGTATACGCCAAGTTTAATATTTTGTGTATTTGAAGTATTTTTTTCTCGACTGCATCATGAGCTTTGTTTTATTCTGATTGATTTGTTGCCCTTCTTCTTCTTCTTAGCACTACAGCCTATCTCGGGCCTTCGCTTCATGCAAATAGCGCCTCCAACTGTCTCGGCCCATTGATCGCGTGCTCCAATTTCGAAATCCGAGCAGCGATGTACTGTTCGTCGACCGAGTCAGACCAGCATTTCCTCGGTTTCCCCACTGGTCTCCGGCCTTCAGTTCTTCCAACGAATACCTTTTTGGGTATCCGTTGTTCGTCCCTACGACTCATGTGGTCAGCCCATTGCAGCTTGAGACCTCGGGCTCGTCAAAAATTTCATACAGCTCATGGTTGTATCGAATTCGCCATTGGTCCTCGTCTAGCTTCGCTCCGATTATTCGCCTGAGGACCCGTCGCTCGAAGGCGTTCAATATATTTGCGGATGCTTGGGTTAGGGTCCATGTTTCACACCCTTAGCACAACACAGGTCTTATCACAGATTTGTATACTTGGAGCTTTGTTTTCCTGTGTATGCAGCTGGTCTTCAAGATCGTCAAAACTGAATAAAATATTTTCTTTGCGAGCTGTATTCTGCGGCGTATTTCGTCTCTTTCATTACACGTCTTCGTATTTTGGCGCCTAGATACACAAACTCGCCAACATTTTCGATACTGTACTCACCAAGTGTGATATTTTGTGTATTTGAGGTATTTTCCTCGACTGCGTCATGAGCTTTGTTTTATTTTCATTGATTTGTAGCCCTACTAAATTTGCTTCGCTGTCGAGTTTCCGGAAGAGTTCTTTGGTAGTTGTTAATGACCGTGACAAAATGTTTATGTCGTCCGCGACTTGTATGATAATGTACCTCGCGTATTGATAGTTAGCTTCCGTATGACGTACTCCAGAGCCAAATCGGATAGCAATGGGGCCAGCCCATCTCCCTGCTTTAATCCGATATTTGTGTCAAAGGCATCGGCGAGTTGGTTATTGATGCGGACTTGGGAGGTTGTCGACGTCATTGTCATTTTGGTAAGACGGACTTATTTGGCTGGGATGCCAAAACCAAGCATTATTTGGTACAGTACGTTACGATCAATACTATCGTATGCTTGCTTAAAGTCAACGAAAATTTGGTGTACGTCTATGTTGAACTCCCAGCATTTTTCAAGTACCTGCTTGACAGTGAACAATTGTTCTATTGTTGGTCTACCTGTTCTAAAACCACCTTCATGCTCCCCAATAATACTGTTGGCGTATGATCCGATTTTATTTTCTAAGATTTTAGAAAATATTTTGTTCGCCGTACAAAGAAGTGATATGCCTCTTTAATTTTCGCACTGTATCTTGTCACCTTTTTTGTGGATAGGGAATATAATTGATTGGTCCACTCTTTCGGCATATGTTCTTGTTGCCAAATGTGCTGGATGACTGTGAATAACTTTATGAACACTACTGCCACCATATTTGATGAGCTCCACAGGAATCTCATCGATGCCCGTTGCTTTATTTTCTTTTGGACTTTGATGATGGAATAAACTTCATCCAGAGTTGGTGGGGCCAATGGAAGCTCTACGCAGGCATCTATACGCTTCGATGCTCTGGAGCTGTGCGGAGGATTAAGGAGGTTCTTAAAATATTTTCCCCATCTTTCCTTAATCTTAGTTTCATCAGCGATGATATTGCGGATGTCATCACGACAGAACGGGGTTTTGGGCTGATAACCACGTTTCTGGCTTTTCACTATTTTGTATGCTTGTCATGTGTTGTTACTCGCAACACATCTATATTTCTCAATTGGTCGTCATAGTAATTTCTTTTCTTATTCCTACTTATCTTATTCGCTACTCTTCTAAGATTTTCATAGTGTTCTATCTCCGGCCTGGTTTTCCTACCTACGTACGCCTGATTCTTTTTGTCTAACGCATTCTGGCATTCATCACCGAACCAATTATTCCTCTTGCGCCGGGCTTGATGTCCGATCGTCTGTTCTGCCACGGTCCTAATAGCCGCTTTCACTTCCATCCAGAGCTCGTTGCTCGTCTCTAACGATGCGTCTGATAAGATGGAATCCAGCTGGTTGTCGAGGGTCTCCGTGAAACTTTTGGCCACAGACGCCTTTTGGAGTCTTTCGATGTAAAATTTTTGTAGCGGGCTGGTCTTCGCCGAATATGCCTCTGACATACAACATCGATAGGTTAATTTGATCAAGTAATGAACTGAATTACAATTGGCTTCTCGGTATGTACGGACGTCAAGTATGCTTGAGGCCCAACGTTGTTGGATCAGAACATGGTCGATCTGGTTTTTTGTGTTGCCATCCGGTGATACCCAGGTCATTTCACGAATGCGTCGATGTGGGAAGCATGTTGAACGTATGGCTAGATTTATGCTACATGCAAAGTCAATCAGCTGTCATTTGTTTCATCGTGGAGGTGAGATATCTCATTGCCATTGCAGGTCGTAGCCGTGAGTCCAATCCATCCCGAGGTCCATCCGCAGGTTTCGAAACATTTTAAGGTTTTCCAGGGACGGGGAGTTAGTCCGTCGCCCAATCTCCATTCCGGCGGCATGTTTATTGTTTCGATTCCGTTATCAATCCTTCACCCTCTTACGTCCCCGCAAAGGAGTTGTAAGTAGGATTTAGTAGCAGATCTGCAGATGTATTTACAGTTATTAGCATTTCTCGGCATTTAGTGTCACATTATTGGGGAACCAGTAAGCCCAATGTGCGACCCCGAGAGCATTTACTACCATTTATGGTCTCTGTGAAATTTTTCGATGTCAAATTCTGTAAAGGGATTGTCTTCGCCAAATTCGCCTTTGACATACGACATCGGTAGGTTTGTTTGATCAAGTAATGATTCGAGTTACATTTGGCTTCTCGGTATGCTCGGATATCCAGTATGCTCGAGGCCCAACGTTGTCAGCTCAAAAGATGATTGATTTGGTTTTGTGTGGTGCCATCCCGCAAGTCGAACGTATGACTAGATTTCTGCTACATGTAAAGTCAATCAGGCGCTGGTCGTTGTGATTTGTTTTATCATGGAAACTATATCCTTCAGTCGTTCCCCGGTGAAATAGGTCATTGCCAACCTTAGCGTTGAAATTACCGAAAATAATTTTTGTGCAGTTTGTAGGTAATGAGTTGACTAGTCTTTCTAGGTGATTGTAAAATATATCGTTCGTTTATTCGTTCTTTCCTCGGCTGGGGCGTGTACGTTTATCAGCCTAATTTGGGGAATTTTGTTTGTATACGGATCATACACAACTGTACATTGATTACATTAAAATCAATCCCTATCCACCATGAAGGTCACTCTGAATTCTCGCTTTCAAACAGGCTTCCCACGTTTGAATATTATGTGCGATCTCATATCTTGAATATCATTTCCAGTCCAGTTCGTTTCCTAGATTGCCAGTATATTTAATTTTTATGATTGGTCTGTTGTAAAAGATCCTTAATAGCGCCAGGGTAGTTGAGTGCTCTGACGTTCCTCCTCCTTTATGGGACGTAAAAGGGTGAAGGCAAGTCTTCCGCGCCTGATAACGAAATCGAAGCGAATAACCATGTCGCCGGAATGGAGGTTGGGCGACAGGCTAACTCCGCACCCCTGGAAAACCCTACATTGTTTTAAAACCTGCAACCGAAGCTCGGAATGGCTTGGTCATACGGCAACCGAAAAAAGATATACCTATATACGAGGGTGAGTCAAATATAAACAGCTTTTTTTTATACAATCGTTGAATACTATTACACAGAAACTACATTAGTAAGATTTTTCTATGTAGTTTCTTGCGTTTTCTACATAAGTATTTCTACCACAGTTTTGGAAGCATGAATATTGCTTGTTCATAAAAAGCTTCAGGATGAGTCGTCAACCAATTGCACACGTGCTCCTTGACTTCTTCATTACTTTCGAATCGTTTTCCTCCAAATTATTATTTCAGGGGGCGCAGTAACTGGCAATAGTAGACCGCATTCACTGTTTATTGGTCCTGAAGAAAATTAATTAATCTCTTCCAATCATCACGGTTCTGCGACCTCGTCCGCAAGTTGATAACTCCCAGCAAGGATCTGCTGTTATCTTCTATCGGGGCTTCCTATCAAGTCCTCGGTCTTCCCCCTCGACGTTTACCTTGTGCTCTACCCATCAATATTCTTTTGGGTAGCTGTTTTTCCTCCATTCTTTCTACATGGCCCGCCCATTCCGATTTGCGTAACTTTGCGCAAGCAGATACAGATGGCTCGTCAAATAATTCATACAACTCATCGTTGTAACGTAGTCTCCACTCTGTTTCTTGTTTCACAGAGCCGTCAATTTTCCGGAGTACTTTGCGTTCAAATATGTCCTCTGGTTTTTCGGATTTGCTCGGTAGGGTTCATGTTCCACTTCCATGTAACAATACATGTTTGACTAGTGAGTTGTTGATACAGAGCTTATTTTACATGAGCACAACTCTGGACCTTAGAATGAGAAGTACGGAGCAATATTCTTATATCCAGCGTCTACTCTAGTCCTTTTCGGTGCCTCTATTAGTCAGGTTGGCTCCAAGATAAACAAAATGATCCACAATTTCAAAGTTATAGTCTTCTTCGGTAAGGTTTTGTCGAAATGGAGTTTTCTTCCTTGTTTGAGTCATAAATTAAGTTTAAATTTCATTAACTCATAGGCCCATTCGGTTTGCTCAGATTGTAGGCTTAGAAATGCTCCTTTGGCATCTAATATTGAACGTGCCATAATATTGGTGTCATCAGTATATGTTATGCTACCGATTGTGTGGGCTTGAACATTAGTGTACAAAGGGTTTCAATTGATGTCTTCTAATGACGTGTTCCAGCGCAATATTAAAGTGCATTGTTTTAAGCTTGATTCCGGTACGAAGCTTTCCGTTAGTTCACCGTTCACCTTGACCTAGGACTCTATTTTTAGTTAGTTTTGTTGGGACAAAGAGGTGGTGCACATCAATGTTATATTCCCAGCATTTTCCGAGCACCTGGGTTACTGAGAATATTTAGTCTATTGTAGACCGTCCACTTCAAAAACCCTTCTGATATTCTCCTATAATACTTTCACAGTACGGCTTTAATTTTCTTTCTATGATTTTGGAGAGCACTTTATAAGACGCACACAGTACACCGATTCCTCTCTAATTTTCACACGTTAACTAGTCCCTATTTTTATATTTAGGACATATACTTTTTCGCCTGTCCTCTAGCAACTGCTCCTCTAACCATATTCTGCACATCCGTATTAGTCGATGGAGAAGTTGACTTAGATGGGGACGCGCCCTTTGGAGCAGTCCTGCTAGTATTCCCTCTATTCTAGGAGCCTTAATTACCTACTGCCTGTACTTCGTCTCTGGTTGGTGATCGGACTGGAACATCTTGCTGTGCTTCTGGAATGTTCTCAAGTCTGTAATGTGACGCCTACGCCCGGGAATCAGAGTGATTCCGATCGCGAACCCTGGCACCCGGCCAGATATGTATCACTTCGAAATGTAAGCAGACTTTATCTTTCGTGCAGCCAGCATTGCGCCGAAAATATTTTTCTTCAAATATTTCTATTTGTGGAGAAATATTTTCTGTCAATGTGAGCCGCTGAAGTAAAACTCTGATACCTTTCGAAGCATATCTATCTGGCAATGCCTCCCACAGTTGCCGTCCAAATGTCAAAGAGGCATGAGGTGTTCGCGGTTAACTGTCCGATGAGTGGGAGTGAAGATTGTTCTAGACCAAAGTGTTTCATTTGTTTAAGCTTTCACTATACCCAGAAAAATTGGTGATCTGTTTCGCAAGTTTTGAATAGTTGTAATTTAAAATTCCCAGGAAAAATTCTAATTCTTTTAAAAAATTATGAAGTAGAGTAGACAACTAACGGGACTTTATGAGTGAGAAGTCTCGCGAGGGTTAGCGGATTAGCGGTAAGTCCGAAGAAAATTAGCGTGGCGTGAATCTATAACGCAATATAAATCAATCAACAGGAGGAAATGCTCCACGTAAACAATTGGCAACAAAAGCAGCGCGTAAAAGTGCGCCATCGACAGGAGGTGTAAAGAAACCACATCGTTATCGTCCCGGTACTGTTGCTCTTCGAGAGATTCGTCGTTACCAGAAGTCCACAGAATTGTTGATCCGTAAATTACCGTTCCAACGTTTGGTTCGTGAAATCACTCAAGATTTCAAAACTGATCTTCGTTTCCAATCAGCTGTTTGGCTGGGATCCATCGGCAAACAATTTGCATCATTTGGATCATCACTCAATTCCACATCAACATAAAAGGCATTGCGGTCTATGTTTAAGGATTTGGACAAAAGGAGTGAAGGTAAAGCGATCTCGAGGTATGTAAAGTTTGTTGTTCTTGGCTATAACAAAAGAACGAGGGAACGGATGAGTTTGAAGAAGGTCATGAGAACTCCACGGTGACATGTAACACCTGTTCAGAGAAAACATATGGAGGACAGCCATTTCAAGTTTCAATGTCCACAATGCAATAAAAAGTATTTCACTGCATCGTTATTGCGTAGACACTTGCGATGTGCTCATCTGGAAAGCAGGAATCTAAAATTTCCTTGCTGTCCGACTATGCCCAAAACTAAGTACATTTTCCAGCAGCAGCTATTCACCCATTCATCGACTGCGCAATGTTCATATTCCTTCGACAGCTGCAATCGTGGATGGGGTTTTTGGAAGCTTTTCTCATAAAGATATTTTAGGAAGTTTGATAATGTTCTGAATTATACTTAACTATAATAGATTGTGCAGAACATTTTTTCTTATGAACAGTTGCGTAATATAGCCAGAATGTTTTGTTCGAGAAAATACATAGTATTTGCAGTTAGTTTGCGTCGGATTGTTTGCTGGGGTTGAATGTTTTAGGAGCTATTGTGAATTAATTTATATTTTTTTGTAAATTATATAACTTTTGAATCCCGATGATTTGTGTCTCTTGGATAGAATTTCATGCAAAGATAATATTTCCGGTAAACAGTTCTAGAGTTTCGTGAAGCTATCTAACTTTTACAATTAAATTTGGTGCTTCGTCCATTTAGAAATAAATTTTCATTATAGTCGCTTGAAATCATTTACCATATCGCCGCGAAATATGGAAGTATGACTTAACACTATTTAGGGAAATATTGATATTTTGCGGTAAAATAGTCTCAAGCTGAACTTGACTGTGTTTTCTACGAATTAAAACGCGAAACGCGATTGTTATTGTAGTAAATATTTGAACTCTTTAATTTTTTTAAATAAATTTTTACCTTTCTAGCCAGCGTTACAATTTATTAAGAAAACAATTGTGATCGAACTTATGAACAGTCATATCAGCTGGATGGAAATAAAAAAAGGGTAAAATAGAAAATAGTTGTTCAAAATAATGAAGTCAAAAATAATTACCAATGTAAAGGAAGAATATATTAGAAAAAGTTGAAATACCATCGATAACCAATGGTTATCTATTCCGTTTTGTTTAGTGTAGTTTAAAGAAAATTAAAAAACAAAAGATGTGTTAAATCTGAACGAATAGAAAGTAAATTGCAACAAGTAGTTGTAGAAATCCATAAGTATCCAAGTAGATTGAATAATTAGAAAAATCAGCTTATAAGGCATATATTCTCATGTGCTTTCGCAAAACATGAGTGATTGGGCTGAATTTTAACGTAAATTGTTTGTTTTATCATTTTCTATGCGGTAGTTTAGAGTGCGTTTCTGTGACGAGTTTGAAACTAGATTATATTTGCTTGGTATATTCCATAGAATAAATTCTTCATGTATGGAGTATTAGAAATCTGACGTAGATGAGATATAGTATATAAAGTATATAAATGCAAGTGATTCTTTGAAAGGGGTATAAGAGTTAGATTATCTAAAAAGGTTTTGACTACTTTTGATTTCTTAATTGTATTCTATCGAACGAAGGGATCACTAGAGCTTGAACTAAATTTCTGTAACCCTACTATATATCTTCAGTCATGTGCACATCGATTGAATTCCGATAATCCTATGTGGCATCCTTCTGTAACTCTAACCTTTCTCTACAATGAAATAAAGGCATACTATCTTTAAAATAAAGCTTTTGGTAATCTCTGCTTGCTTGATTTTAAACCTTTCACAAAATTCCTGGACGATATTTGAATAGAATCGTAAGCCCCCGAAATATTATTGAAGACCTTTAGACTGCACATGCAAGCAAATAGGTGTTATTACAACTTTTCAATAGCGAAAACGTTCTTATTACACAGGAAAAACAAAATACTTTCACCCGGTGTAGCAATTCCCTGGTCTTAATTTTCCGAACCGAATTAGAACCATACATGGAGATTAATAAATAGATAAGCGGCTGAAAATACCCTAAAAGATTGCATTGAACAAAAAAATATCGTTACAATCGCATATTCTGGGTTGCAATTTATGATTTATTGAATTCTATATTATCTTCGAATCGAATTCGATATGTTGTAGTTTCTTGGAAAAAAAAAGGTAGCTTCGAACCATTTAAATATATGTTTTTGGAAAATACCGGTGAATATTGATAGAAACGGGAAATTATTACTCGATTACATTTTGGTAATTAAGGTTAGTTACCAACAATTATCCAGCATTTCCTAAAGAATACATAAAAAAAAGAGGCCGCTTGATTACCTCTCATAGTGACCTTAGGTCGAATAAGTTAGAACTGAAGACACCATTCAGGTCGAAGCCAAGTAGTTGTCTTGATTGAATCACGCAGAACTTGTAGCATAAACGAAAATGTACTAAAATCAAATTTAAAAAGATAACTTATCTAAACTTTAAGGAAAAACTCATCAGACAAAAATTTCAACTCGAAAATGCCACATTAAAAGTAGCTTTAAGATATTTGTCGGAAATTTTGATTAAAGTTATATGAAAAATGTTTAATAAAAAAATGAAGACAAGAAGTAATCATAACTGTTAATTATAGAAAAGAACTATTAATTATAGAAAAGAAATGTTAATTATAGAAGAAAGAAATATTGGAAAATTAAACATGAATTACTAAAGAAGCCATAAGCCTTTCCGTTCCGCATGCTCTTTCTTTTGCAGCGGAAGTGATGACCGAGGGTAAGTATGTCTTGAAGAGGGTTAGGTTTCTATAATCTGCGGATGATTGATTTCGAGTCGGTTACGGTCCACGGTACCCTTGTTTGCGCTCGTCTTTTTTATTAGAGTAGGTTATTTTGGACTTGAGGTAGTTTAGCTTGTTTTCTGGTACCGCGCCGGTGATTCGGTAAGGCGCCTATGGTTTTAGGTTTTGTAGTATTTTGAATTGAGATCTGTGGAGAGATCACATCCAGAACTAACGTCACGTAGGTTTCCTGTTCTGGATGAGCAGTTGTTGACGCGTATGTAAATCGGGCATGTGAATCGGTGGCTGAGTTACGTAACTCGGACTTAGTCTGCTCGCGTAAGACCCGCGACCGAAACTCCTCTCCGAACTAGCTAGCCCACAAGCAGCCACCACGGAGTAGACTAAGTGTGACCGGACTTGTTGACCTGAAGGGTACAGTCCGTTGTCACTTCCAAGACTGCACGTCTCGAACCGATGAGAGGTCGGTTCTAATTGCGATCGAACGAGACGGAGTAGGAAGCCGTTACAAGTCCATCCGTTTTTGGGGAAGCTGTGAAGAGCTTCTGGAAATATTGCAGCCATCTGTTTTTAATTTCAGCTGGGCTATCAATGATTGCTCTTTGTACAATTTTGCAAAAACTTGTTTGTGGATTGAAGCCATCTCTTAGCTTTTTTGATAGAGGCATACGCCGATCTGACTTCATGTAGGAGCATGTTTTCGTTTATCTGTTGGATCTTGGTGTTGACAGGTATTCGTTTGTTTCTTCGGCACATTTTTTTAGCTTTTCGTCAGAGGGTTTTATATTGCTCTTCTTTGGCCCGAGTTCTTCGCTGGAATTATTCTTTGTACGGCTAGTTCCTGTTTTTAATCGCTTCCTTGCATTCTTCGTCGCACCAGTCGTTTCTACTTTTCTTTGGCTGATGCCCAAAAATCTTTTCGGCCGCCTCTGCTACTGCATCTCTTACTGTCTGTCACATGATTTTGATGTCATCATTACTTTCTCCAGCCTGCGGAGATATGTTGATGCGATTTTCCAGCGTTGATAACTGATATTCCTTGCTTACAGCTCTTGGAGACGCGGCATCGAAAATTGACCCTTATTAGGTAATGGTCCGAATCGTAAACAGCGCCGCGGAACGAGCACGTGTCGAGAATGCTGGTAGCTGCTCGTTTTTGTATGAGAACATGGTCAGTCTGGTTGAATGTGCGACCGTCTGGGGATGCCCACGTTCTCTTATGTTTTGTAGTACATACCAATTATCATACATTTCAATCATTCATACATTCCGCATACAGCGTGACTCAACACTTCTTGATCCAAGTACATGACCAACATGTGTATTATGTCACATATGCATTTATCTCTTCGGCCGCTTGCCGCTAAGAGGTGTAAGCGATACAATAGGATTGTCATTGACTGTTTTTTTATGTCAATGCAATAGTGCAATTGTGGCTGAGATGTTTGGGATATTTGAGTTATGTTTTTTGAGATATTGGATTGCAGATGTTTTATGGTTTGTTTATGAAATAGCGTCACACCCTGGGTGACCTATAGATTTATTAAATTGAGTCATTTAGAACATAAGAAAGGGTCATATTCGCGTGTGTTCACATTAAATTTAGAACCCCTTTTCTGTATAAATAGTCTTAAGATTTTATGCAAAGAGACAGTTGAAAAAATATACAACTACGGGTGCACTACCAAAGAGCACTGTGAGTTTAACGCAAGTACTGTTTTTCAATTAAAAATAACCTCTCCACTTCACAGCAAAGCCATTACATTTCGGCGAAATAACGCTGTATTAGTTTAACCCCAACACCGCCTTAGACGGTCACAAGCCCGTTTGTGAAAAGAGAAGGGAACCACTTGTTTCCCTAACCCACAGCTTCCATGATTTCTCATCCTAAACCCCCAATTAAATGGTAGTAAATGCTCTCGGGGTCGCTTATTGGGCTTATAGGACCCCCAATAATGATACCTTAAATGCCGAGAAATGTTAATAAATGCTTGTAAATACACCTATAGCTCTTCTACTAAATCCCACTTACACCTCCTTTGTGGGGACGCAAGAGGGCGAAGGCGAGTCATCCGTGCCTGATAACGGAATTGAAGTAATTTCCATGCCGCCGAAATGAAGATATGGCGACGGGCTAGCTCCCCGTCCCTGGGAAACCCTTCAATGTTTCGAAACCTGCAGACGGGCCTCGGAATGGATTGGACTCACGGCGACGACCTTGCAGTCGGAAAAAGGACTATGGCATTGGATCTTGGAATGTCATATCACTCAATTGCCCTGGCGCTACTAAAGACCTTTCACAACAGGCCAGTCTTTATAAATTAAAAATAGCGGCAATCCAGGAAACGAATTGGACTGGAAATTATATACAATAATTGAGATCGCACAACATATTCAAAAGTGTGAAGCCTTCTGAAAAACAAGAGTTCGGAGGGGCCTTCATTGTAGATAAGGATTTTGAGGCAGTCAATGAACGGTTGTGTGCGATCTGTATCAAAGCGAAATTCTTCAAAATGTGGCTGATTAATGTTCCCGCCCCTACCGAAGAAAAGGATGAAGAAACCAAGGAAACATTCTACAATCACCTGGAAAGACTGGTCGACGATTTCAACGCTAAGATTGGTAATGAGTTATCTCATCGGGGAAAGTGTAATGATTTTCACCTTTTAAGTTCGAACGCGGAACCGACCTCTCATCGGTTCTAGACGTTAAATCTGATAGTGCCAACGGATGGTACCAACAGGTCAACCAATCCGTGCACCGTAACCCATTCACGCGGTGGCTGCTTGTCGGCCAGCTAGTTCGGAGAGGATTTCGGTCGCGGGTCTCCGAATGGGTTACGCTCAATTACAATATTTTCAGCCACCTGAACATGCCCGTTTTCAAAACGCGTTATCAAAACCAAACCATACGGAGAAGAAACCTACTTTACGTTACTCCGTATTTCTTCATTCATCCAGTTAAGAATACAAAATCTAATTTTCATTTCACGTTTCCGAAGTTCCGACGCGGTACCGAAAAATATGCTACTCGAAATTAACCCGACGAAAACTACTCTAATAAAATAACAAAACAACAAAGGTACCGCGTACCGCGCACGACGCGAAACCGACCTCAGCGGATTTGTCGAAACCCTACCCTCGCGACGGCATACCTACCATGGACTCAATTTCCCGCTGAAACAGGAAGAACCACTGAAAAGGAAAATCGTTAAGTAGTTAGCAATTCATGATTTGTTTATTTCTTTTTCTTTTAAACCCATCATATAACTGCTTTCTTACGTAAAAATACAATATAAACACTTTATTATTGATCTTAAATATTTAAATGAAATGATAACCTTACGGGATCACAAATATGGTACAAGAGATTTACAGAATTAAATTAATTGTATATAACCAAACTGTATAATAAAAATATTCAATATAAGTGAATTCAACCAAATATGAACCGTAAAAAAAATTTATAGAATGTAGTATCCTTTCATAAATAGGATGTAAAAACTATCAAGTTATGCTATTTCTAACAAGGAATAAGTAAAAAAAAACATCCATACAAAATGCAATTTCTAATCTCTTCAGTGATAATGAAAATAAATTTCAATTGTGAGTACTTCTAAACCTAGCCTGTTTTGTAATATTTTATTTACGGTATTGTTCAATTGTACTTTCAAGTAAATTCCTTTATCAATTTTAAAAACGATTTTTCATTGCAAACTCAGAAGACTTGTACACAGCATCATGTACATTATAAGGCATACTAACTATAAATAATTCACTTATGAATTTGCAAATAACTATTTGCACTAAGAGAGGAAAATATAAATGGCATCACTAGATAAGACATTTTTCACAATTATTATTAAATAGTGTACATATAATGAAGTTGCTGCATGAGGGACCTGACATTCACTTGTAATGTTTCTGCAGATTTCCTAATTCTATAATTAACTCATTATCAAATAAAGCTTGACAATGGATACGAATTAAAGCGCCACCTAAACCAACTGCACAAATCGGGAGTAGAACTACCAAAGAAGACCGTAACGTTTCAAGAGGAACCTGTTCATGAAAATCCCAGACTAGAAGAGGTACTCATAGAGCGAAGTGTTGCCAACCAAAGAGATGAAATAGTTTTTGAACCACAGTTGACCCCCCAAGCAGTAGAGAACCAAGAATCCAGCTTAAGAAGATCTAACAGGATTAGGAGATTACCTGCTCATCTAAGCGACCATGTACTCCATTAAGCGTGGGAGACTGTAATGTATTAATTATAATGGTTCTGGCCACCCTAGTTAAATCCGACATTCCATTCCATGTATTCTAATTCAACCTTCTTCTTGTGCAAGTGACAGCTGAATTTAGTCCTTCCTTAATAAAGACTAATTTTTGTGATTGAACACGAGTATCAAAATGCGTGCCTTTTTATTTAATACACAACAATAATTAACTCTAACTCATGCTCAACAATTCTCCTAATTTTTCTTTTCAACCATTTTTCAATTACAATAAATCGACTCGCTTACAATTCCTTTTGAATTCAGGCCTTTAAGACTTCGACTAGTTAATAGAAAGGACCAAATAAAGTAGTAGATCGCTTCAAAATACGTTTGCTGCATTTTTCTCTTTTTCATTCGATTTTCCCACCACAATTCCTTGAATTTATATTCACCGTCCACCTTTACTTAAAAACACCTCCGATTGTCTTTAATTTTTTTTTCCTTTTCTTTACTTTAGACTTTTAATAATCTTTGATAAAAAATAATAAATTTACAAATATGAGGAGCAAAAACACATTTTGTCCTTTTTATCTTAATACCCTCATTAATAATTTAGTTATCTCCAACCTTTCATAGCATCTCTCTTTCATTTATATTTTCCTTTCCTATTTGTTTTTATTTTCCGACCTTGTATATCAATCAATCAATACCAATTTTTCTTTTTTTCATTTCCCAGCATAAAACTTAAAATTTTCTCTTGTCCATCAAATGTCTCATTTTTTCTTTTAAACAACTAGAAAAGTAATATTAGATCTTGTACAATGGGTTGTTTGCTTTCCATTTAATTTTTTTAATTCTTTTCTAAATGGTATTCATTAATTGTTACTCTGAATATTTGCTTTACAAAGTTTCAGTCTGGGTTTTATTTCCTTCCTTTTTAAGTAGGCTTTGAAAGTAGTTGAGTTGAATTTCTACATTCTTATTTTGGATATTTAATATAGATTTCCTAGGACGCAGAGTACATTAACTAAACACATTTCTCCTGATTTGCTAGGTCCTTTCAATTGTAAGGTTCATTAGCGATTAGGTTTACATAAACTGGCAGCGTTCGTTGATCGGAGGAAAACCGTTTTTTTGTTTAAGTTATGAAGATTTCTATTTCTTGGCCTTCATTCAGTCTAGGAGTTCATATTTTTTTTAAACAAAATTGCAGATGTTACAATTACGAGAGTGGTAAACATTACGTGCTATACTGGTGTAACGACACTTGTATTAAAAATATCCAAGGCTTTATTCAAATAGTTCATTTGCACAGCGCTACACATATCTGTCGCTAGGATTAAGATCCAAGGAAGTCATGTTCCAAAGTCATTCGATTTTCCTAATATGGTATCCCGAATAGAAGGCCCTAACACTTTGCAAAACATCACAGTTAAGCCACCGATTGAAAAGCATAGAATAATGTAAACGGCCACATTCACTCGACAAATTTTGGTGCAACGTAAAAGGCGATAAAATTAGCTACCGATACAATCAATTACAAGGACATATGTAATAAACACCGTATCTTGGAGTTCCTCTGTTGACACATCTAGCTCGTCAAGTTCTTTTTTGCATAATCTAACCTAACTTTCGGAAACAGCTCCCAAAACTAGGTTTAATCTGTCGTACGACATTAATGGCGAGATTGTGTGCAACTTGTATTTAGCTCCGGAACTTATTCCGTCAAATGAATGACGTGGGCACTGCTGATATTTTTATCGTGAAACTTACTTGCTATCGGTTTGATCAAGACTCGAATCTGACCACAGGTATTAACCCCTTAAACAGAAATATCGATTTATAATTTATTTTCTGTGTGGCATCATTGCACCTACCTTCCAAAACGGAGAAGCAACCAGCCCTCCGTTAGCTTCAGCACCGCTAACACGCCCAAAAAAGCCCTCTAAAGGACATCAGCACGACACTCCAATGATATCGGAGGTTATCCTTCACACGTTTTTCCTCCACCTGTTGCGTCGGACTGTCACTTCGACAACCACCGACAAAACAGATGTGTGTGGAATGGCACGCCACATGGCGGCAATGTGCATCTCCATTTGTTGCCAGTGGCATAGTTTTTCGATGGCCACGGTGGAGGGGCAATCCCAAATGGATATGTCTCGAAATGCGTCGGGGTTTAGTTCAATATTCTGTTGCACATATTTAAATCCACAGATCTAAATATTTGGGAAAAAAAAAAAATATATTTTCTGCGCAAGATATCCGCACGAAAGATGACGTCCGCTTGCATTTCGAGATCATACCCACCTGGCCGAGTGCAAGGGTTCGGGATCGGAATCACTTCGATTCCCGGGCGTAGGCGTCACATTACAAAAGTTTGGAGGATATAGCCTCCACGATGCAAAAACTGACAACGGCTACAAAAATTTGACATCGAAAGGCTCCAAACGGCGTCTGTGGCCAAAAATTTCACGGTGGCTCTCGACAACCAACTGGCTCCCATCTTATCAGACACATCGCTGAAAATAAGCAACGAGCTCTGGATGGAAGTGAAAGCGGCTATCAAGACCGTGGCAGAACACGAAATTGGATATCAAGTCCGGCGCAAGAGGAATGATTGGTTCGATGATGAATGCCAGAATGCGTTTGACAAAAAGAATCAAGCGTACAAAGAATACGTAGGTAGGAAAACCAAGACAAAGAGAGAATACTATGAAAATCTCGGAGGAGTAGCGAAAAGGATAGTTCGAATTAAGGGGCATCATATTTCAAGAACATCCTTAACCCTCCGCACATCTCCAGAGCATCGGAGTCTATAGATGTCTGCGGAGAGCTTCCACTGGCCCCACCAACTCTGGATGAAGTTTGTACCATCAAAGCCCAAAAGAATTATAAAGCGCCGGGCATCGATGAGATTCCAGTGGAGCTCATCAAATATGGTGGCAGCAGTGTTCGTAAAGCTATTCACAAAGTCATCCAGCACATTTGGCAACAAGAACATATGCCGAAAGAGTGGACCAATCAATTATATTCCCTATCCACAAAAACGGTGACAAGCTACAGTGCGAAAATTATAGAGGCATATCACTTCTTTGTATGGTGTACAAACTATTTCAAAAGATCTTAGAAAATAAAATCGGATCATACGCCAACAGTATTATTGGGGAGAATCAAGGCGGTTTTAGAGCAGGTTTAGTCAAGCAGACACTTGAAAAATGCTGGGAGCTCAACATAGACGTGCACCAAATTTTCGTTCACTTTAATCAAGCATATGACAGTATTGATCGTAACGTTTTGTACCAAATAATACTTTGCTTTGGTATCCCAGTCAAATTGGTCCGTCTTACCAAAATGACAATGACGTCGACGACCTCCTAAGTCCGCATCAATAACCTTTGACACAAACATCGGACTAAAGCAGGGAGATGCGCGGGCCCCATTGCTATTTAATTTGAATTTGGAATGTCACCAGGAAGCTACCTGTCGATACAAAACTTACGTTATTATATAAGTTTAGCCAAGTGGTAGCCTATGCGGAGAACATCAATATTTTGTCACGGTCATTCACAACTGCCAAAGAACTCACACTTGGCTAATACAGGATGTTGGCGAATTTGTGTATTTAGGCGCCAAAATAACGAAAACGTGTTATGAAAAAGACGAAATACGCCGAAGAATACAGCTCCAAATTAAAAATTTTTATTAAGTTTTGACGATCTTGAAGACCAGCTGTAAACACAGGAAAACAAAGCTCCAAGTATACAAATCTGTGATAAGACCTGTGCTATGCTATGGGTGGGAAATATGGACCCTAACCCAAGCATCCGCAAATATATTGAACGCCTTTGAACGACGCGTCCTGAGGCGAATAATTGGAGCAAAGCTAGACGGGGACCAATGGCGAATTCGATACAACCATGAGCTGTATGAAATTTTTGACGAGCCGGAGGTCTCAAGGCTTGTAAGACTACGGAAGCTGCAATGGGCTGGCCACCTGAATCGTATGGACGAACTGTTGCGAGTGAGCAAATACAACATACTCGTGTATACTTATGCTTCATCACTGAAGTAGTTGCGAGCGAGCAAACACTACCCATGTACTAACGGTGCGCCAATGAAATTAGTCAAGCAAACACATACGCCCATTGCTATGTTGTCCAATGATCAAGCCTAAAAGTAAATAAGCAAGCGGCAAAGTAAATAAAAAAGATAAACCCGCAATGCGCTTCACACGATTATCACATCGTGATCGACAAGCTTTGGGTGTGCTTCGAAGAGAGTTAAGCTGAAAGGAAAACAGAAAGTTCTGGCGTAAACGCTCTCTTGTTCAACGTCCCCAGTTTCGTTAATTTACCACGAAAGATCGTGGGAAAGCTGAAAGCTTAAGCGAAAAGCACTCTTTCGCTAAATTTCCCTACTTTCGCATATTCACCATCCAGGCAAGCGAGACGGAGCGGGGAGGAAAAGCTTTCGTGGAACGAGAGCGCACGTGTTCGGCACCTTCTAAGAGAATTGAGGTTGAATGCTCACGAAAGAACGTAATTTAAAGTTCTTGTCCAAGCTATGGCGAGCAGTCTTGTTCAAGTACGGTAGAGAGCGTGCTGCTACCCATTCTTTAACTACAACGAGTAATTACGTGATTAAAGTTTACAACGCAGGTATAGAAATAGTGTTCAACGAAATGGTGAGGGGTGAGGTGTTGGTTTGCACCGCGATCCTTGATCGGCCTTTTGGCGTTTCACGCCGTGTGGCCACCCCGATCCATTTACACATTTTCTTCGATTCACTCTTCGGGCTAACGCTCACATGGGAAGCGCAATAAGTCCCGCTGACATCCGGGGGCTCCAAATCAAAGCGGAATTTAAAGGTGTCCTAGTTAATTAATAAATTTAGTCATAACATTGTATGAATGTTTTAAAAGAATAAACAGTAGAATGAAATAAATTTTTTAAAATAAACTTTTGCCTTTGCTGATTTGTTTTAGATAGATAGAGTAGCAGGTAAGTGTCGTACAGCGAGATCTCTCCCCGGGAGCCTTGATGATGTATATAGGATACACATCAAATTGAGCTCCCAGTTCATACTAGTATATATAGGGTATATTGGCTATGTAACAGAACAAAGGATACCCAAAAAGGTATTCGTTGGGAGAACTGAAGGGCGGATACCAGTGGGGAAACCGAGGAAACGCTGGTTTGACTCGGTCGACGAAGACAGTTCATCGCTGCTCGGATTTCGAAATTGGAGGACGCAGTCAATGGACCGAGACAGTTGGAGGCACTATTTACAGGAAGCGAAGGCCGGAGAGGGGCTGTAGTGCTACAAAGAAATATCGGTATTAATACTTTTCACTATTGTGACGCAATGCATCCGCTTTTGGGGCAATGTGAAGGGGCACTGATAGTAAACAGTAATTATTAAAATTTTCTTTGTATAGTAGCCTAATTGCAACTGGAATACGAGTATATTCTCAGTTGTCTTTCGAACTAGATCTTCCATATTTAAATTGCAGTCATTTCCTACTTGGAATAATACTGTAGTCTCGGCATCTTCACTTTAGATTCTTTCTGCTCGAGAAAACGTTTTATTCGTTTTATGCATTCAACATGTATAATTGAGTGAATTTATTCCCTATAAAGTTAAAAATCCATTTGCCTCATTTTAAAGGTAGTCATTTCTTCAATGTATAAAGTGACACAATCTTTTCTAATAACTCTTTATAGCGCGATATGCAATTGAAACTAGTATTGTGACTGATTTATATGTTTCATCCAAAATAAAAGATTTTATGTATACGACGAAATTAACACCATGCGTCCACAAGCCTAAATTATAAATTGAAATTAAATTATTAAATTTGAATGAAATGCGAAATTCTGATTAATAAATATGTTCGCATTAAGAGCGCTGAAAATCGTGTTATTTTGGATAAAAATGTAATGTTTATGGAACTGGTTAATATAATTGGCACTTCTAAGCTCTAACTATTGCGCACTTCGTAAATTATACTATAGTTAGATACGAATAAATGTTTCTTTTTCGGAATCTGAGTTAGCATGTATAGTTTGGTATTGACCTTATTTGAAATTCAACTTAGTGCGAATAAAAGAGGATGTTAATGTCATCCGAGAATGATAATGTCATCCGACAAAAGACACATTATGATTTGTGACTATATAATCAGAAACATAAGAGGAATATTAAACTAAACTTTTAATTAAACTTGAACGAATTGTATCCTTTAGTTATTCCAATTCGAAGAATTGGAAGAAATTGCCTTAAAAAAATTACCAGTTATGTATGCCCTGAGCTTTTTAAAAGCCAATTCCAGGAAATTATAATTTTTTGTAAAAATTATGTTTTTCTCATATGTGATAGAACTTGAGAAATTATGTGTGAAGAATTCGGAATTAGAACGGGGAAGTAGTTTCAAAGTATTGTTAGCAACTGGATAGTGGAATATCAACGAGGCTTCAGGGTTTGATGAACAACTACATGCGCAACATATCAAATATGAAATTAGTCCATCTGACCAAAACCACAATTACATTAAAAACATCACAAGTCTAAACTAATAATCAGCAGACCAATGTCTGTCTTCGTAAAGGTAAATATATTTAAATTATAATAACAAAGTAGATTAAAACATGATTTTCTTTCAAATAGTGAAATTGCACATTATCATTGATTTTGGCATACTATGAAATCAAATGTATTTGCTATGAATTTTAACATAAAATTCGATTCATTGTAAAACTTACACAATCTATGTCCTTTATATCATATTTATAGACATTAACTTAGTTCATAATATTATTGCTAACATGCTTATTTTAATTGGTACATTACATTCTTAATGTAAGGCATAAACTAAAAATTAAATGTTAAATCAATTGTTTCTCTTTGTATCCTATCTGAACGATGAAACCGCGAATTGTGTGTTGATAGCGACCATTTTGTTTTGAAACTTTTTTTACATGTTTCGCAATCATATTTTCCACTTAAAGATCCATGCTTCGACAGAATGTGCCGTTTAAGTGCAGCCGCTGACTGAAGATGACGATTGCATACCGAGCACTGTAAATAGTCTCCAGGACCAGATTTTTCTGAAAGCAAAAATTGAAGAGAAAATTTAATTTTTTAATTTTCAATTTCATTGCCCATATCTTTAATTTTGTAATTTTTAACATAGAATATATTTACCCACCCGGCAAGGGGGATGAGATTATAAGTTTTACGTGTATATTTGCCAGCATAATTTTGAACCTAGAGTAAGGTCCTTTCTTCACCAAGGTATTTGATTACTATATCAATTGTAATCGACAGTGATTGAATTTCAATAGAAACACCAACAATTATGCTCTAAGAAAATTAAGTTTTTGACTCAATGATATTTTTATGCTAAGGATAGCATGGTAGTGTTGATAATGGTAAATCCTTAAAGCTCCCTATACCAACCTGATACGAATGACTTATATCTGAAAACTTACTTTCATTATCATCCATGGCGCGGCAGCTCAAGCCGGGCGTTGGCCTCCAGGATTAATCTCCTCCAATCCTCACAGTTCTGTCACCTCATCCGCTAGTTGATCACTCGCAGCAAGGATCTGCTATTATCTTCTATTGTGTCTTCTCATCGAGCTCTCAGTCTTCCCGCTGGACGTGTAACTTGTGCTCTACCTTTTAATGTTCTTTTGGGCAATTTGCGTAACTTTACACAAGCAAATACAGGTGGATCGTCAAATAATTCATACAACTCATCGTTGTAACGTAGTCTTTACTTTGTTCCTTGTTTCCTTGGGTCGTAGATTTTCCAGAGCACTTTGCGTTCAAATATGTCCACTCCCTTTTCGGATTCGCTCGGTAGGGTCCATGTTTCACTTCCACATAACAGCACAGGTGTGACTAGGGACTAGGAAAATACGGAGCTTATTTAGCCTGCGCATAACTCTGCACTTGAGAATGGGAAGTCCGGGGTAAAAGGCTTTATTTGCGGCGTTTATGTGGCGTCCAATCTCGTGCTTTTCAGCGCCGCTTCTATTCGAATTGGGTTGCAAGATGAACAAAATTATTCACACTTTCAAGGTTATAGTCGCCTATGGTCAGATTTTGCCGAACTGGAGTTTTCTTCCTCGTTTGAGTCATAAATTTAGTTTTCGTTTCATTAACTCTAAATCCAATTCGATTTGCTTCAGATTATAGGCTCAGATATGTTCCTTTAATATCTAAGATTAAACGTACCATAATTTGACGTCATCGATATATGCTACTAATGAACATTAGTGTACCCGCGGTTTCAGCTGATGTCTTCCTGATGACGTCTTCCAGTGCAATATTAAAGAGCTTTGGGGCAAGTTCATCCCCTTGTTTTAAGTCTGATTCCATTATGAAGCTGTCTGTTAGTTCATCATTTACTTTGACCTGGGACTCTGTGTTTAGCATCGTTACTTTAATCATGCGGATTAGTTTTATAACGACGCCAACATCAACGTTATTTTGTACAGTGCATGTCTATCATCACTGTCGTATGTTTGCTTCAAGTCTACAAAGAGATGGTGCACATCGATTTTATATTCCCAGCAGTTTAACTGGGAATATTTGGTCTTTTGTAGACCGTCAACTTCGAAAGAGTCCTGATACTCTCCTAAAATACATCCGTAGTAGGGCTTTAATTAACTCCGCCGCAGACGGTCCCAAGCCCGTTTGAGAAAGGAGGAGGGAACCCCCTTGTTTCCCTAACTCACAGATTCTATGATTCCTCGTCCCAAACCCCCAAATTAAATGGTAGAAAATGTTCTTGGGGTCGCACATTGGGTTAACTGGTTCCCCTATAATGGGACATTAAATCCAGAGAAATGCTAATAATTGTAAATACATCTATATCTCTGCTACTAAGTCCTTCTTATACCTTTAACAAGCGGGCAGTCAATATCAATTAAAAATAACGGCAATCCAGGAAACGAACTTGATTGGAAATGATATTCAAGACATGAGATTGCACACAATATCCAAAAGTGAGATGCCAACTGGAAAACGAGAATTCGGAGTAGCCTTCATTGTGGATAGGGAGTTCAAATCACACGTTGTTGATTTCAAGGCAACAAACGAACGGTTCTGTGCGATCCGTATCAAAGCGAAATTCTTCAAAATCTGGCTGATAAATGTTCAGGCCCCGATCGAAGAAAAGGACGACGAAACGAAGGAAATATTCTACAATCACCTGGAAAGACTAGTTGACTCATTGCCTACAAACGACACAAAAATCATTGGGTGATTTCAATGAGAAATCTCATCGGGGAACGACTGGAGGATATAGCATCCACGATGAAACAAACGACAACGGCCAACGCCTGATCGACTTTGCATGTAGCAGAAATCTATTCATACGTTCGACTTGCTTCCCACATCGACGTATTTATAAAATGACCTAGGTATCATCGGATGACAACACACAAAACCAGATCGATCATGTTCTAATCCAACAACGTTGGGCCTCAAACATACTTGACGTCCGTACATACCGAGGTGCCAATTGTAACTCAGATCATTACTTGATCAAATTAACCTATCGATGTCGCATTTCAAAGGCATATTCGGCGAAGACCAGCCGGCTACAAAAATTTGACATCGAAAGGCTCCAAACGGCGTCTGCGGCCAATAATTTCACGGAGGCACTCGGCAACCAGCTGGCTCCCATCTTATCACCGCATCGCTGAAAACAAGCAACGAGCTCTGGATGGAAGTGAAAGCGGCTATTAGGACCGTGGCGGAACAGACGATCGGACATCAAGCCCGGCGCAAGAGTAATGATTGGTTCGATGATGAGTGCCAGAATGCGTTAGACAAAAAGAATCAGGCGTACAAAAATCACGTAGGTAGGAATACCAGGACGAGGGGAGAACAGTATGAAAATCTCAGAAGAGTAGCGAATAAGATAATTAGAAGTAAGAAAAGAAAATACTATAACGACCAATTGAGAAGTATAGATGTAAGTTTAGCGGGCAACAACACAAGACAAGCATACAAAGTAGTGAAAAGCCTGAAACGTGGCTATCACCCCAAAACCACTTTCTGTCGTGATGACATCGGCAATATCATCGCTGATGAAACCAAGATTAAAGAAAGATGGGTATCATATTTCAAGAACCTCCTTAATCCTCCGCACAGCTCCAGAACATCGGAGTCTATAGATGTTTGCGAAGAGCTTCCACTGGCCCCACCAACTCTGAATGAGGTTTGTTCCATCATCAAAGCCCAAAAGAATGATAAAGCGCCGGGCATCGATGGGATTCCAGTGGAGCTCATCAAATATGGTGGCAGCAGTGTTCATAAACCTATCCACAAAGTGATCCAGCACATTTGGCAACAAGAACATATGCCGAAAGAGTGAAGCCAATCAATTATACTCCGTATCTACAAAAAAGGTGACAAGTTACAGTGCGAAAATTATAGAGGCATATCACTACTTTGTACGGCGTACAAAATATTTTCAAAGATCTTAGAAAATAAAATCGGATCATATGCCAAAAGTATTATTGGGGAGTATCAAGGTGGTTTTAGAGTAGATGGATCGACAATAGACCAATTGTTTAGTTAAGCAGGTACTTGAAAAATGCTGGGGGCTCAACATAGACGTACACCAAATTTTCGTTGACTTTAAGCAGGCATACGACAGTATTGATCGTAATGTACTGTACCAAATAATGCTTTTCTTTGGCATCCCAGCTAAATTAGCCCGTCGTACCAAAATGACAATGACGTCGACCCCTTTCAAGTCCGCATCAATAATTAACTCATCGATGCCTTTGACACAAATATCGGACTTAAGAAGGGAAATGCGCTGGCCCCATTGCTATTCGATTTGGCTCTGGAGTACGTCATAAGGAAGCTACCTATCGATACACGAGGTACATTGCTATACAAGTCGAGCCAAGTGGCAGCCTATGCAGACGACATAAACATTTTGTCACGGCCATTAACAACTGCCAAAGAACTTTTCCTGAAACTCGACAGCGAAGCAAAACTAATAGAGCTACAAATCAATGAAAATAAAACATAGCTCATGACGCAGTCGAGGAAAAATACCTCAAGTACACAAAATATCGCACTTGTCGAATACAGTATCGAGAATGCGGTCGCCAAAATAACGAAAACGGGTAATGAAAGAGACGAAATACGTCGAAGAATACAGCTCGCTAATAAAATGTTTTATTCTGCTTTGACGATTTTGAAGACCAGCTGCATACACAGAAAAACAAAGCTCCAAGTATACAAATCTGTGATAAGACCTGTGTTATGCTATGGGTTTGAAACATGGACCCTAACCCAAGCATCCGCAAATATATTGAACGCCTTTGAGCGATGGGTATGAGGCGAATAATCGGAGCGAAGCTAGACGGGGACCAATGGCGAATTCGATACAACCATGAGCTGTATGAAATTTTTGACGAGCCGCAGGTCTCAACGATTGTAAGACTGCCGAAGCTGCAATGGGCGAGCCACATAAATCGTATGGACGAACAACGGATACCCAAAAAGGTATTCGTTGGTAGAACTGAAGGGCGGAGACCAGTGGGGAAACCGAGGAAACGCTGGTCTGACTTGGTCGACGAAGACAGTTTATCGCTGCTCGATTTTTGAAATTGGAGGACGTGGTCAATGGACCGAAATAGTTGGAGGCGGTATTGGCAGGAGCAAAGGCCCGAGAGGGGAAGAAGAAGAAGAAGAAGAGAAGAGGGGGGCTTTAATTTTCTCTCTGTGATTTTGGAACGTACACAGTAGAGCGATGCCTCTATAATTTTCACACCTTAGCTTGTCCCCCTTTCGTTTGCAGGACATATGATGATACCAAGAACCACATATTGTCCAGGTCCAGAACCTCAACTCCTGGCCACAAGTAGGCCGTTATCATCTCGCAATAGCGTAACTGCTTGGCCGTCCTCATTTTCGAAGAAGAACCGCACCAAACAGTCACTCTTTGTGGATACATTGGCTTTTCAACAATCACTCGTGGATTCTCATTTACCCAAATACGGCAATTCTGCTTGTTAACAAATCCACTGAGGTGAAAGTGTGCCTCGTCGCTGGAGATGATTTTCTATGTAAAGTCACCATTCCCTTCTGTCTGTTCAACCAACCATTCAGCGTATTGCTGACGCTTGAAATGGTTAGTAGGCTCCAGCTCTTGAGTCAATCGAACCACCTTGTAGGCGTGTAAACTCAAATCTTTATTCAAAATTCGCATCAGTGATGTTCGTGAGATGTTCAATTGTTGGGCACGACGACGAGTCGAGGTTGGCGGCTCTTCTGCCACACTATCGCGAACAACAGCAATGTTTTCCGCAGAACAAACTGCGCGAGCAGGCACAGGTGATTTCACATTTGCTACAGACTCGATTGGCTGGAATTTGCGCACAATTCTCCAGATTGTGGACACATTTTGTCGATTATGCTGACTAAAAAAACCACGAAGTGCACGAAATGCATTTTGATTTGAACGCCTATTTTCGTAAAAGGTTTCAACAACCTTAACGCGCTGCTCAATCGTGTACCTCTCGATGGTTGAATTTGTCAAACACTGAAACTAAGAAATGGCAAATTAAGTTTGGCGAAAAACTTGGCGGTACGGTGTGACTCACAATTAACATCATACATTATTGTTGGACCACCCTATATTATCCTTTTTCGCCTATCCTTTGGGAACTCCTCCTCTGACCATACTCTGCATATGAGTCGATGCAGAAGGTTACTTAGATAGGAACCCCCGCTCTAGAGCAGTTTTGCTGGTATTCCATCTGTCCCAGGAGCCTTATTTTTCAGAGGTCCTGCACCGCTGCCTGTACTGCGTCTCTGGTTGGTGGTGAGACTGGAAACTCTTGCTCTGCTTCTGGAATGTTCACAGCTTTATCCGTTATTAAGGACGCTATGAATAGCTTTTGCACTTTTGCAAACACTTGTTTGTGAATCTCTTAGTTCTTTAATAGAGGTATACGCTGATCTGACTTCATTGTACGGTCATGTTTTCATTTATCTGGTGGATGATTTTGGTAGAGGTGAATGTCCATTTACGCACAGAGTGTGGGACTCCCATGTTCGCAAGAAGGCGACTGGACTACCCACTAAACACCTCCCCTGTCAACCCGAGAACCTAGCCTGGAACCATTTTGTTACACCGTGAGACGCCTTCAAGCTGGGGGATCCCTCTTCTAGCGGGAGGGGAGAGCGATCCCCCAGCCCCAACACCCCCGGCTGCTGTGAGTCCCTTGTATCTTTTAGGACTCTCCGAACATGATGTGCCACCTGGTTCCATTTGTCAACCGATTCGAGCATCACAGCGACTATATTATCCGGGTGAGCTCTCCCGTCTCCCTGTAGAAGGCCCTTCGCAGCCTGTTCCATTTTATGCACGAAAAAAATGTGCAGCAGGCATTGTCTTCCTCTCCTGGGCAAAACTGACAATCGGAGGACCATGACTTACCAATCTTGTGCAGGTAAGACTGAAAATACCCATGTCCGCTGAAAAGCTGAGTCAGATAGAAGTCAGTCTCACCATGCCTTCGATTTAGCTACGGTCTCACATCCGGAATGACGCACGCAGTCCACCTTCCCTTCGTGCAGTTCACCCAAGAGTGCTGCCAATCGTTGAGTGAGCGCTGTCTCTCTTCGCGGACAATCATCTCCCTCGCATCCTCGTTTCGACGCAGATAAATAGAGCGGCGCTCCCTAGCAAGGAAGCCGACAGGTATCACGCGTGGAATGACTTTCACCGCTGAATCAGAGACCTTCAGGTACGAAGATGCAATCCTCAGCGCTCCTCTTCTCTGTACGTGTGCCAGGCGTTTTCTGTAAACCTCCTTACTGAGAGCGTCACCTCATACCTCTGCTCCGTACAGTAGCACTGACCCTACAGCACTCATCAAGAGGCGTCTTCTTGATGGGCTGGGTCCCCCTACGTAAGTCGACTCAGTGCCGATACTCCTGAAGCAGCCTTCTCAGCCATTGCCCTGATTTGCTCAGATAAACTCATCTTCGAGTCGATCAGTAGCCCCAGCTACTTCACCTCTGGCTTCGATTCAATTGGTGTCTCCAATACTGATCATCCTTACTCTAGGGATTCTCTTTTTTGTCAAGATGATCACTTCGATTTTCTTCAGTGCTAAGCTCAGCCCGCAAGCAGTCATCCAGTTTCTCACTCGGCGCATTATTCTACGTAGCCATTCAGAGCCGCAACATCATCCGCATAGCCGACCAAGCGCGACTCGTCTAGCATCTCCAATCTCAGTAGCCAGTCGTATGACACGTTCCACAGGTCTGGACTAAGGGTAGATCGCTGGGCAACATGTAACTTCCATCCTTCGTTGGCCCTGTATCGTGTCGTAAAGCAGGCTTTGGTCCTTCAGGTAGTCCCTCAAAAGCCGCAGTAGATATTCTGGAACTTGGAAAGGGTTTCCCAGCGTATCCAGGATATCCACCCATCTAGCGGAGTTGAAGGTGTCCCTAACGTCGCGTGTCAACAACAGGACGAACCGTCGCTTGGTGCGCCTATATGCCTCTGCGTTTTGGACCACACTCACCACCTCTGCAATCGCGTCAATAGTGGAGCATCCGGCTCCAGAGCCGTAGTGCTGAGGAGATAGTCGTGTCGTCAGTGATTCTTCCCTTCATGAGTTTCGCTAGCACTTTCCCAGCAGTGTCTAGCATGCATAACGGGAGGTATGCAGATGGCGATCCGGGAGCCTCGCCACGTTCCATCGTACCGGGGAAACCCCGCCCTGTAGGCAAGCGTTGAATATACTGAGCAGTCAGGACAATGGTGATAGACAAGCTGCAACACCTCAGCTGAAACACCATCTGTACCTAAAGCCTTCCTCGCTTTCAGTGAAAGGACTGCCTCTTCCAGTTCCGGCTGTGTGAAGAGTGGACACTTGACTGCTGTTTCACCATAGATAGCGTCAACATGGATGGGATGGGTGGGGAAAAGTGCCCGCATTATCACTAGACCTTTAAACTTTGGCAATTTGCATGGCCAAGATCTGGAAGCACTAGTTTTGTTGCCCAAATTCTACAACCAGTATGTTGACGATATGCTGCCGATAGTAAACCAACTACGTCTAGTAGTTGTTGCGTATGGACGTGTTTTTAATCGCTCCTGTCTATAATTTACAAAGCTTGAAATTTTTTTTTTAATGTCGATTCAAAGTTAATTTTTCAAAGAAACTTATTACGTCGAAACGTTTTTTCATCGGGGGCATGGAGGACCCTGACGGCCACCCGCCGCTAGGGGACCCGGGGTCAGCATTGTAAATGCTGCAAATGAAAAAATCATGAAACGAAAGAACGACACGCAAGAGTTTCTAAAGAAAACGCAAGAGTTACTAGAGAAAATGAGGAGATGAAACTCCGAATTACAAATTTGGAGGAAATGGTCTGGCAATTAACAAACGTCAACCAAACAAAAGTGATGAAGCCACAAAATACGTCCGGAAAAGCGACAACAAGCAAGACGAACGAAAAAAGTAGCCACGCAAAAGGCTCAACGAACAAATAAAGCAACATTACAAGATAAGAAGAAGTCAACAATCCATGATGCTGATGTCATACTAAGCGCGGGAGGAGCAAACAACAGCGCAAATACTATGCGTTACTTGGTGCGATGAATCACGATATGGACATCGAGATGGAGTGTCAAGAAAACAGAGGGAATATTAGTGATTCTAGTGGTAATTTAATTGAATACTTAAAGTCAAAAAATAAGGAGAAGGAGAAGAAGCCAACCGGTGTGTCTGTTGGTTCTCCTATTAATAATAATAAGATAACTGAGAAAGTTCTTCCGATTAATGTCTGTGGGCAGCGCGGAGGGTATATGATTTGGCTATTGGCAGCCGAACATAAGATCGATAATTTCGAAGTTAAGAGAGTGACCGCCGATAAACTCACAATTAAAACAAAAACACTAGCTCCTCATTTCACATACATGCCAAAGGCGGAAAAAAATCAGACCTTCCTGTTGAAGGGCTTGGACTTTGGGGAGAATACAGTTTATCTCCTTGATATGTTACAGGAAGCAGCACCAGCTGTCAAATTCATTAGTGTGGGAAATTTCGCTACAAGGAGATCAACTGTTGAAGGCAAAATATTACCATATTATTTGGTATAAAATTTCTAACGATAGCAGTCCAAGTGCCCTCCCATAGGTAAGGTACTTGAACTTTAGAGTTGTGAGGTGCGAGCGTCTCCAAAAAACTGAGGTGAACCAGTGTTATAGGTGCCATAAATTCGGTCATTCGGCTGCCAATTGTGCCATGCACTATCGCTGAGTTAAATGTAAAGATATTAATGCCGCCCGTGAATGCAAATTGGCACAGATGGAGTCAAAAGAAAAATTACACATTTGGTCATCCAGCATCATATCTAGGATGCCCTCGGTATCAATATGCAAAAGCTAAATTTTCCCCAAAACAAACCCAAATACGAGTACATCGCGGTGTGTGACCTCCCAACTTCATCAAACCCGGAGTATCATCTGCACTTGCTGCTAGAGGACCAGCAGACAACAATGTAAATAAAATAAGTAATGTAAGTGGCAATAATGAGCTGCTTCTCAAAATTTACCAACAGTTTGAATCTCTTTCAGAAAGAATAAATAAGCAAGATCAAAAAATCAATTTCGTTTTTTAACGTTTAGGCCAACATGCTTCAAAATAGTTTGTCATCCAGTCACATTCCCATGGATAAGCATCTTCTCATCTCGATCAACGTCTAACCCATTGTTACTACACATCGACTTGACTATCTCCTTGAATTCACTGTTAAGCCTGACATCATGCTTCTCACTGAAACCCACCTCAATTCATGGCACTCCACGACATTCAGGGATTTAGAATGCGTAAGAAACGATAGGGTTATAGGTGGTGGGGGAGGTGGCACCGGGATATTTGTGAGAAGACCCTATTGTTTTCAAAATAATGAAGACGCCGAATTCAAACACTTTGAATCTCTTGAAGTGTCCGTTATCAAGATTTCACTGCCAGGTGGGGATAACCTCTTTGTTATCTCTGTCTATGCAACTGGTCGAGATGTTCTCAAGTTCAAGGAGGAGCTCAATTCCTTGTTTGAAATACTCGAATTGAACAGGCTGCATAGTTATTAGATGCTTGCTGGTGACCTGAACGCCAAGCATACATCATGGCTGAACGCCAAAAATAGTCCCAGAGGTGTATTCCTGAAATCATGGATAACAGAGAACCAAATTGAATACAGGTGCAATCAATAAGGGTTGGAGTTCCCAACATACCCTAGGCCATTTCATATTTGGACCTCTGCATTGCTGATGCAATACTTGAATTCAGCTTTAATAGTCCTCAACGGAAATTGCAGGTGCTTCCTTACGATAGCGACCATAACGCAATCGTAATGGATATCAATCATCAAAGAGATGATGTCTTCTTCATTCCAGTTCAACATGAAATTCATCGTTTGAATTAAAAAAAAACGGATTGGGGAGAGTTTCAAAAGAACTTTAATCGAAAGTAGCAGGAGCAATGTCCTCCTTCTGATGATGGCAACACTTGCTCATTGGTTCCTAATGAGAGGAATCTAACTAACGATGAAATCAATCTCTATTTGTCGAAATTAGAGAAGTTGACGTTGGAAATGATTGAGAAAGTAATTCCCAAGATTAAACATCGAAACAATATGGAAGGATATGAAACACCAACCATCGCAAGGTTGAAAAGATTGAAAAGCCTTCTTCTCACACCCGTCAACAGTATTTACCGGCGATTTTTGGATTACAACCATTCCTCGCTGAGTTTGATGAAATTACACCTGAAGAATGTCCGGAACATAATCCGGTCGTACTTCAGGAGTAAGGTCAGCAATCAATGGGCGGAAAAATTGAGGGGTATTAGCCAACAGGACCCAGATGGCGTTTTCGCGAAAGTGAAAAGCATACTCCGTAAGAAGTCTTGAGTGAAGGTTTCGAATCTTGAAGTCACTAGTGATGAGATAAATCTTCTCGATAGGGCGGGTATCGAAATCGATAGTACAACTCCGGATAGAAATGGAAATAGGATTATTTATGAGGGATTAGATAAACTTGCCCTGATTGGAACACATTTTGAATTGGTTCATCTAACAAACCCTGAGAGAGGGAATGAAATATTTTCAGAGGTTGTTGAAGCAAAAGTTTCTGATTTCAAATCAAGCCTGAACGGCCAATCAATTCTTCATTTCAATGAAACATTAACATCTGACCTCATATCGAGCTTGAATCTTATTGATTATTTTGTCAGCTATGAAGACTTGTACTTCATATTTGGCGAGATAAACAACAAGAAATCATGTGGTATAGATTTTGATATAGTTCACCGACATTTGCCTGAGGTTGCTATTAGGAATAATTGCATATTGTTCAACAACATGCTGAGCAATTCATATTTCTCAAATGCATGGAAAAAGGTAAATGTATTTCTAATCTTGAAGAAAGGAAAAGAATCTTCATGCCCTAAAAGCTATCGGCAAATCAGCATGCTGCCTAACATCAGTAAGGTGTTTGAAGTGATACTGAACAAAGCATTAAACGGTCACATTGAGAAATATGAGTTGATGGCGAATCGCCGACCATATATGCAATAACGAAAGTAACCTCGGACGTCTGTTGGAAACTAAACAACAAAGAGTGTGTTGGAGCGTGTCCCATTGATATGGAGAAAGCCTTCTATACGGTGTGGTTAGATGGACTAGTTTTCAAACTCTTTCAAGACAGGTTCCCCAGACACCTTGTCGCCATGATGTGCAATAAGTTATACGGGAAATCGTTTGTTGTTACTGATGGAAATCTGACGACAATGCGCGACTTCACGATCTTGAATGGTCTACAGCAGGGAACAGTTACTGCGCCTCTGCTTTTCTCAATATTCATTCGTAAACTATTGAACGGCTTTGATTTTAACGTCTCGCCAACGAGATCATTGGTAGCGTTTGCTGATGGTCTAATCATTTATACGGTAGGTCGAAAAGCTACAATAGTTCAGAGCAATCTTCTAAAAATGTTCAATAATGTGCAGCTCTACACCGACAATTGGCGAATAAAAATCAATGCGTAGAAGTGCGAAACAATTTTGTTTCGGACTACACTGCAGGCGGCCGGTCAAGACCTGAAATGTAATTGGAAGGATTTCCACATTATGGTTAGTGAGGCTAGTCCAGAGCGGGTTCCACATAAACCCTGTGTTCGATACCTCGGCGTTCATCTCGATCAGTATCTATACTATACTGAACATGTCAAAATCATCCTCAGTAAGGCACGAAAAGTATTGTATGGCCCTTCGACGACTCTTTCATTCCAGGAACATCGATCAAAAGGTCAAAATTATCTGTTACAAGACCCTGGATAGACCAGTTTATACATATGGATGTCAGATCTGGTGCATCCAGAGTGCTAGTGTTATGGAAAGATTGAGTTTTCTTAAGGAAATATCTTCGTGCATGTGCTGGTATGTACAGAAAGCCTGAGACGGATTGGAAGCACTATACATCGAATAGAAGAATTTATCAAACATCTAAAGTGGTAAGAGTCGATATCTTCATATTGAAACTGCTTCGGAATCATCTCGCAAAATCTGTAACTGTGAGTGAAAGGAGAGTGTAACTGTGAGAGTGGAGACTGGACATACTATGAAGGCGGTCCGGTAAGTACTTAGCCTACGAAAGAAAAACGCAAATTTTGGAAAAGCGGCAATTTATTTCTCAACATAATCTCCTTTTAGCTCGATACACTTGACCCAGCGATGCTAGAACTTCTTTCTTCTTCGTTGCACTACAGCCCCTCTCGGGCCTCTTCCTGCAAATAGTGCCTCCAACTGTCTCGGTCCATTGACCGCGTCCTCCAATTTTGAAATCCGAACAGCGATGAACTGTCCATCGACTGTCAGACCAGTGTTTCTTTGGTTTCACCACTGGTCTTTGTTTTCAAAGGCGTTCAGTATATTTGCAGATGCTTGGGCTAGGGTCCATGTTTCACACCCATAGCATAATACAGGTCTTTTCACAGATTAATTGAATGATACTAATACACCTTTACTGGCGAAAATGTCGAATTTACAAATCCTACTATTATTAGCAAAGTTCAACGAATTTCAACCTCTAAATTATTTGTTGTTGTAACTACTTCCATAATTTATTCGCCTATAAATTAGGTAATCATCCTCAGCCTTTCATTAATAAGTTCAATCAAGTATTAATAGCATGTACCTTAAATGTTGAAATTGGGCAAAATAACATAAATTTATTCAATATTCTCATTCAAACGGGCACCATTTTATTTTACGATTATTGATGAAACCCATTGAACACACTCTCAAAGATATTCATGATACATATCATTCCTGAAACTATCATACAAATTCTAGCAAACCCGTAGTGTCTGAGTCGGTAAAAAGCGCATACTGTTCCATAGTCATGAATTGTTGTTGTTGTTGTTGTAATACAGGAAAATTCAAACTACTTTACTTTTAGGATAAATCAACCATATAAGTAGTTTGTGTATCAAATTTCATTCAATTTTAAGGGTGCCCTTACGATTTTATTCACGAAAATGTAGAATCGGTAAATCATGCTATTACTAACAAAGTTGAGTGAATTTCGACTTCTTACGTATTTGTTGTTTTTGTTGTACTCATAAAGGCCTACTTCCGTTAATTGTTTCAGATTTCTCTTTTTGTCATTTGGAAAAATTTTTTCAGATGAAAGGTTTCCAATCGCGAAGGGGGATACGCAAACATTTCGTACATTTGCCCTTCCCTTGCCCCCTCAACACTGATAAGGTAATGTTAAGACCTTTTTGGAAAATATATCTTTGAAACCTTTCATATGATAGGGTTTTCAAACGAATTTATCACGAAAAGTGAACAAAGTTCAGTGAATTTCGACTTCTAAGGTATTTTTAGGGTTTTGTACTAAAATACAAATCACGACCTACATATGTCCGTCTGTATGTCACACCACTTTTTCTCCAAAACCATAGAAGCTACAGCCATGAAACTTTGTGCAAAGTTCAGAAATAGTGATTTCTTGAAAGTTCAAGGGTGAAAAATTATTTCAAAGGGTTTTCAAGGAGGTCTCCCCATATAGGGAGGTGACCCTTCAAAAAAAATTTCATCATTGGTAGTCGAGTAGGGTGTCATTGGAAAGGTCTTAACGAGATCTTTTCAAAACAAGCCAACAACAAATTGCCTTATCCTTACCGTGGAGGGCAGGGGAAAGGGAAATGTATGTGTTTCGTGTACAACCCCCCTCCCTCGCGATTGGACACCTTTCATCCGAAAAATCGGAAAACAATCATCAATGCCTTTATGAATACAACAACAACAAATACATGAGAAGTCTAAATTCACTCAACTTTATTAGTAATAGTTTGATCTAAAGTTTTTCTTGAATTAAATCATTCTATTTTGACATGAGCGTAGTTCTGTCTAGCCAACTTGTTTTTTTTATGTTTGTATTCATCCCAAGCCTCCGTGTCCAGTAACCTTGGTGAGACGAAATTTTTATATAACTAGAGTAGCATGATCGACACTCAACAGTAAAAGAACATTTCAAAGATAATCGAGATGTCTAGTAACATAGAGAACGCGTGATAAATGTTTTGTAGTGTAGCTTCGTGATGGGGCTGAAAATCCCGCCTGATATGATCCCACAAATAGCTGGCCGAAAAGCACGCGTACGCGGTCTTAAAGCGAAGCTAGTCTGCTAAGCTCAGTCTTCTTTATAGCTCGATAACCCTTGTGCCAGAACATTGGCACCCCTGTCCTGCACGGACTTGAACACTTCGAATCACTACATACGAGTAGTTCTCAATGTTTAATTTCTAGTTTCCTTTCCTGAAAACGTCAAGAAAACGGCCTAGAAATAAAAATTCGACCAATATTCAATGCGAAAATTTTATTGATTCTATATACGAGTACAAAATAATGGAAACAGAATATTTCATAAAATACTTACACCACCAGATCCCAATGTATACAAAACAAGAGTTTTGAACTCACAATAAGCAAAACCAAAAACCCATTTTAAAAATCTCAAACTGAAGAAAAAATAGCAAATAAATAAAATATACATTTTCTTTAATCACTATAAACATCAAAATAAGTCTTAAACAAGTCGAGAATGCATGAGACTGCTCCTACCAGGAGGGCTTTGTAACATCCTAGAATTCCAAATAAATTTTCTGATGGCATGAATCGTAGAATTGAGTTATTCATCCAATATATGGATAAGTAATTGTTCACATTATCCAAAAAGATGCAGAGTTTCTTTCATAAGTACATAACAGCCGGCATTTTGTTCCAGATTAAAAAATTTTTCTGAATGCTCAGCCAATTCAGCATTTTCAAATTAAACACAATTCCTTTAATTTCCATGCAAATTCGAAGAAAATAAGTGTGGCTAGGTCGATTTGTTGTATGTATCAACCATCAACACGTGATATAATTCCATACAATTGAAATGGCTACCATTCAATTGATTCTGATCCGTTTTCGACGAAATTTTGTGAGCATAAAGGTCTTACATTAAGATACATAACTGCAAAATTTGAAGAAAAGAAAACGTTAAAATGAAAAATCATACTATTATTAACAAAGTTGGGTGAAATTTGATTTCTAAGGTATTTGTTGCCCTTGTACCCATGATGACCTCTCTTGATATTTTTTTCAGAATTTTTTGGCTCAAAGGTGACCAATCCTGAGCGGAGACATACATTTTGCCTCCCCCTGGACCTTCCTGATGCACAATTGACTTTTAAATTCACTATTGACTGAAATTCCTTAGTGTGGTAAAAAATGTATTATTTGCCTTGTCCTAGATCCTTCGCTGCACATACCAGTATTGGTTTTTTGTTCCAGATTCTAAAAGTTCAATCAAGCCCTTTCATTTGATACTACATTTGACTACGTTACTGAAAAAAATTTAAGGATCACTTCGATATGAAATCTTTGAAATTTTCGATATGACCTTCGAGAGACCACTACTCCGACCTGTCTCCTAAGTTTGAGCTTTGTAGCTTTTTGAGTATCGATAAAATAAAAATGTTGATTATGTTATGTATTGTTTGTTCACTAAAGTAATTTCTATTCAATTATTTTGTTTAGTTGGTATCCGCAGGCTTATTCTCTGACACACGAACAAACACGATTAGACTGCAAAATATACAGAAAACCAACCACAACTGATCATACCCTATACGTAAAATCTAACCATCCCGCACAACATAAGCCAGCAGCATACAGATCAACTGTGCAGAGACTTCACTCCATCCCCATGACTCCTACTAACACTCCAACGAACTAAATAACATTTACAGAATAGCTAGTAATAATGGATACAAACTACGTGGCATTGACAAACTTGTTAGACAGTACAAACACAAACTGACTGAAACTCACAAGAACGACCAACAGTGGATTTCGTTAACATACGTAGGTAAAGAGACATACAAACTATCAAACTTCCTTAAGAAATACAAACTGCAAACTAAATTCAAAGCTAACAACAACATTGGAAACAAAATGAAACCAAAACTGAATGACACATCAATATACGACAACAGCGGCATATAAAAACTGACATGCAAGGACTGCGACATGGTATACATAGGAAGGACAACACGGAAACAAACGACAAGATACAAAGAGAACTTGCGATCTTTCTTACACATAATGCAGACTCCAGGCAGTCGCGAACAAACACTTTGATCAGTCAAGCTGGATATCATCGGAAATTTTTAAATTTGCATGTGTGTATAATCAATCTTCGATTAATTTGAATATACCGCGGAGTGCATAAATCAAATTATTATCAATTATCTACTTCTCTTTGACTCATAATGTCGGTAATTACTCCCCTTGCCAAATTAAAACGCAAACAGTGAAGACTCGTATTACCAAGATCGCACATTTCTTGGACACAAATGTGGAATCACCTGATTCAGACAAAATTAAGGTGAAACTTGATGCTTTGGTCGAGGCATTCAAGTCTACGGTCAATGAAAATTAAGAATTGATTGAGCTACACCCAACTTCAATCGACGATTTTATGGAGAAATTACATGCAGTATAAGAAGGCTATGGTGACGTTATTTCGCGGGGAATGCACAAACTTCAGTTAGATCGTCGAAAACTAGTACGCTGGTCAGTTCTGGGCAACCTTTCAACCTTACTCCGAAATTCGGATTATATGAGATAACACCACCCGAATTTGATAATAGTATCGAGAATTTTCAAGCCTTCAAAGACAAATTTACCTCTCGATTTGACAGCAAGGCACACTTTTCCGACGTTGGCAAGCTACAATATCTGCAAATTTCCTTGAGTGATGACAGCCAGGGCAATTGAATTGATGGACAGTACAGAGGCTAATTTTAAAGCGGCTTGGAATATCTTAAAACAGATATATGATCTTTCTCGTACAGCAATCATGCGTCACTTGACAATACTTAATCAATTACCGCGTCTCGCGAAAGATAATCCCTCAGCTCTCGACGAATAAGTGGATACCTTTCGACAACATCTTCGAGCCTTGAAAAGCTTAGAACAACCAATAGAGCAGTAGGACGCTTGTATACTATACCTTTCGTTAAATAAAATCAACGAGCAAACGTGATCCGAATGGGAAATGACACCGAAGGACAGTAAGATATCAGCATACACAGACTTGTTGGAATTTCTAGAACAACGCGGATGTTGTTCAGACCACCTTTCATCCAAAACTCAAGAAGCTTTAAATAAGTCTTCGTGAAACAAAGCCTTTTGATCAATGCTGATGAAAGAGCAAACGAGAAGCGTTTATATTTGGCTTTTGACGAGAAGCATTCAATTTATAAATGTTCTATCTTACGTGAAATGACAATTGTTGAAAGAAAATGTCACTCGAAATTCACTATGCTACAGTTGTTTTGGAACCGGCGACAATGCCTTTGATTACAAGGGAAATATGTGCCGAGTATGTAACGACCGGCATCACAACATCTTGCACAACAAAACTCATACTGAAACTCGTTTACCCCCAGCTTCCAACTCTAAGACTCAATTATAGGTTGGATTGCATTCAGGTCTTTTATCCTTTATAACTCTTTCGTCGTCTGATGATCTTATAACTAAGGCTGTGATATATTGTATATTGCTCATCATTCATATAAAACTTTAATTTTACATCGAGCCATTAGTGACAGGGCTTCATCGAGAAACTTCATAACGGACGAACTGACGGCAATTTTAAAATTGCCCACAAAGAAGGCGCATACATCTATATTGGGGGACAGAATGCTTGCATGAGTTCTAACACTTTCGTTATAGCACCTATCACACTCTATAGCTTTTCATTGCTCCACGCATCACATCTCTAACACCAGATCAAAAATGTCTTCGCCACATGAACCTGACCTAATCTTGCAAAGAACTCCCTTTGTGTGGATAATTGCCGGAAATATCCCGAAATCAGTGACGAATCTTGCAAAACTTCAATGTTTCGCTCTCAACACGGAAGACATGGCAAGATTTTGGAAATTAGAAGAAATACATATACCAGTTCACTTATCCGAACAGGAAGCTAAATATGAAAAATATTTTGCAACTCAAACTAAATGAGACACCGATGGAAGACACATATCACTAACCTTTAATAGCGATAAGGAGGTCTTGGGACATGGCCCTCAAACGTTTGAACATTTTAGACAGACGGTGTTCATACAGCATTGATCTAAAAGTGAAACATTCTGACGTTATTCAAGAATATATCAGCGTGGGATACTTGGTGAAAGTAAAGGTATACCAAAACAACGGTTTTTATCTGCCACCTCAAGTGATCATAAAAGAGTCCAGTATGACGACAAAGATGCGAGTTGTCTTTGATGCCTCCGCAAAAATCCATTCTGGTTATTCCCTTAACGATACTTTGTTATCAAGCCCGCCCTTTCCTTGCTATTACGCATCAGAACACACAATTATGTGTTAACTCCAGATATAGAAAAAATGTTCCTGCAGGTAAAAATACGTCCGGATGATCGAAAATTTCTAAGAATCCTTTGTAAAGATTCGGATGATCATGTATCTAGTTTTCAATTTAACAGGAATATCTTTGGCTTGAGGCCTGCATCATATTTAGCTACACGATGCATCCAACAATAGGCCGATTTAGAACAAATAATCTTTCAAAGGTCATCGGCCGTGTTAAAAGCAGATTTCTAGAAAACGTTAGAAGTGATAAAACTTAGGCAGGAAACAACAGTACTTTTGAAGCGTGGGGGATCCAATTTACGACAATGTGCTTCGAGTACCGTAGAAGTAATTGCGACTATTCCAGGTCATAAAATAAATTTATCACAGCACGATTGTAACAGTTCGACATTGAAAACATTGGGCGTACATTGGAACTCGGCTCAAAACTATAGTCTATAAGGTAAAAGGAATAACTTTTAAACGATCACCAAACGTACGATTTTCTCCGAAATTGCGAAGATTGTTGATCTTTTGGTATTGTTCAATCCAGTAATGGTTACAGCAAAACTTTTAATTCAAGACCTATGGCAATTGAAAGTCGATTGGGATAAGTCATTACCCACCAAAATAATTACTCGATGGGTATAGTTCGCAGATCAATTACCGATGCAAAATCGGCTGAAGGATGTACAAATACATAGTTTTTTGCGACGAAAGTCTAATAGCGTACGGAGCTTGTATCTATATACGCTCTGTCGATATTGTTGGAAATGTCAAAGTTCAATTATTTTGTGCCAAATCACATGTAGCTCCTATTAAAACTAAACAAACAATACCACGACTGGAACTTCGCGGCACTAAACTTTTAGCTAGATTGTACCAAACAGTAAAATTAGCGATTAACATCGAAATTCACAAAACTTTATGGACGGGCTCAATCATAGCGTGCCATTGGACCGAGACTTTGCCACATACATATATTAAATAATTTCGTTACCAATAGGGTTGCGGATATTCAAGCAAATAGTAAAACAAATCAGTGGAGACATGTACGTTCGCAAGATAATCCTACAGACTTTATATCAAGTGGTATCCTACCGGCTGAATTTAAGGAGACTAAACTTTCGATGTATGGACTGACCTGGCTGTCTTGAGGATGAAAATCGTTGGCCTGCTCAAAATGGTATCAAAATAAACGACCAACCAGAAAAGCGAAAATTGACTTGTCTAGTTACTCATAAAATCGACACGAGTATCTTATTGCGTTATTATTTATACGATCGTCTTAAACGCATTGTTGCTCTTTGTTTACGCATACTACCCAGCAATAAACAAAATGCTAGAATTTTCCACTTAACTCAGAAATGTACGTTTGCTGAAGAATTCAAAGCGTTAATCAAGGCAAAAATTTACTGGCAAATAATAAATTATTGAGCCTTCGCACTATTCTAGGAAAAGATGATTTGATTAGAGTTGGTGGACGACTTCACCATTCGCCTTATTCTTATCAAATGAAACATCCTATAATTTTACCAAAGTCCCATGATGTTACTAATATTTTAATAAGTAAAATTCATCAAGGTAATTTACATAGCGGCGCACAATCAAGATTAAACAGTTTCCGGCAATCATATTGGCTTATAGATGGAAGGAATCAAGTACGAAGTCAGACAAAATGCTGTGCAAGAGCAACACCGAGACCGGTTGAATACATCATGGGCAGTTTGATTCCTGCGCGAATTACTGAAAGTCTGCCGTATTCTAATGTAGGGTTGACTATTGCGGGCCCTTTTTCATAAAGAAAAAACATTATCGCAATCGAAATAAAATCAAAACATACGTAGAAGTGTTTATTTGTCTAGTAACTAAGGCTGTGCTTTTGGAGTCAGCTGAAGACTTGGGCACTGAAGGATTCATCGCAGCTCTTAAACAATTGATAGCAAGAAGAGGAATGTATCGGTCTATTTATTCTGATAATGAAACCAAATTCGTTGGAGCTAAAAATGAACTCCTCGAATTGCATAAAATATTGATGATCAGGGATAATAACGAAGATATTCACAGGTTTTTATCTAATCAAGGCATAACATGGCATTTCAATCCTCCATAATTCATGCATTTTGTAGGAATTCGGGAGGCAGCAGTAGTCTTTTAAGTTTCATTTAAGATACGTTGTTGGCACAGATCTTTTCACTTACGAACAATTCAATACATTGATAATTGAAATCAAAGCCGTTTTAAATACCAGACCCCTTACCCTCCTTCTTCTTCTCAGCACTACAGTACCTCTCGGGCCTTCGCTTCCTGCAACAAGCGCCTCCAACTGTCTCGGTCCATTGACTGTGTCCTCCAATTAGGAAATCCGAGCAGCGATGAACTGTCTTCGTCGACCGAGTCAGACCAGCGTTCCTCGGTTTCCCCACTGGTTTCCGGCCTTCAGTTCTCCCAGTGAATACCTTTTTGGGTATCCGTTGTTCGTCCATACGATTCATGTGTTGAAAAGCCAATGTATCCACAAAGAGTGACTGTTTGGTGCGGTTTTAGGCTGGCGGCGCCAACGGGCCGTACTTCTTCTTTTTGGGTATCCGTTGTTCGTCCATACGATTCATGTGGCTCGCCCATTGCAGCTTCCACAGTCTTACAATCGTTGAGACCTCCGGTTCGTCAAAAATTTCATACGGCTCATGGTTGTATCGAATTCGCCATTGGTCCCCGTCTAGCTTCGCTTCGATTATTTGCCTCAGGACCCGTTGCTCATAGGCGTTCAATATATTTGCGGATGCTTGGGTTAGGGTCCATGTTTCACACCCATAGCATAACACAGGTCTTATCACAGAACTGTATACTTGGAGCTTTATTCTCCTGTGTATGCAGCTGGTCTTCAAGATCGTCAATACTGAATAAAATATTTTATTTGCGAGCTATATTCTTTGGCGTATTCCGTCTCTTTCATTGCCCGTTTTCGTTATTTTGGCGCCTAAATACACAAATTCGCTAACATTTTCGGTACTATATTCGCCAAGTGTGATATTTTGTGTACTTGATGTATTTTTCCTCGACTGCGTTATGAGCCTTGTTTTATTTTCATTGATTTGTAGCCCTACTAGTTTTGCTTCGCTGTCGAGTTTCAGGAAGAGTTCTTTGGTAGTTGTTAATGACCGTGACAGAATGTTTATGTCGTCCGCATAGGCTACTACTTGGCTCGACTTGAATAGTAAGTAATATACCTCGCGTATCGACAGGTAGCTTCGTTATGACCCCTTACCCTACTGTCTTTAGATTCCAATGACCTCATCCCTTTAACTCCATCCCACTTTTGATTTGTGATACTCTTTCAAGCTTGCCAGAGGAAGATTTCACAGGCGAATCGATCAATAAACTCTCTGCTTGGTAACACATATAGAAGGTCAAACGTGATTTCTGGGTCAGATGGCATAAGGATTACATAAATGAACTGAATATTCGGCAAAAGTGGAAACAAGGAAAGCATGATATTGGAATTGGCATCATTGTACATCCGCGTTACGAGAATAATCCACCATTGCATTGGAAATTGGCACGAGTTATTGAAGTTCATCCTGGACACGATGGTATCATTAGCACTGCACAAGTCGAAACATCTCATGGCGAGTTGGAGCGATGCGTAAAGAAAAGCCAGTAAACAATGATTTACCTGTATTCGAAAAGTCATTACACGAAAATTGTTAATTTCAGCTTTTTCATGATTGCGAACACTTTCATCATATCATTTTTAGTTGATCGTATGTCTCTCAACCGGGAGAGTATGTTGAGTATCGATAAAATAAAATTGCTTATTGAGTTATATCTAGTTTTTTCACTAAAGCAAATTCTGTTTGATTTTATGCAAATCAATGTTTTTGCTTTCCTTGGAATATTACCGACATGTGTAGAATAGTAGTCTTTCAAATGTATTCAGTTGTCATCGAGACGAAGCCGAAACGTCCTCGAAGAAAATTATTAATATCGGAACCCTAGTCTTTTGGTTATTTTTTTTTCTTTCTACATTTTATTAAAACTATCCAGTCTGAGGTAATTCGAAGTCTGGAGTTCGCGTAGACAGTCAAGAACAAATAAACTTCTAGTTTCTGCGAAAACTTGCTGTGACACAAAGACAGGACGCGAAACTAAGTTTTTTGTAATATTCGTGTTACATAGCCCTAAAAACATGTCCGCGCAGTGTAGTGGTTAGAGTACTCGCTGCGTAAGCCGAAGGTCCCTGGTTCGAGTTCCGCTGGTGAGATTTGTTCCGAGTAATTCTTCGTCCGGACGATAAGCCCGTTCAGTTATGATACATACTATTTTAAAATCAGAATATATCGCAGCTGTGTGGACGGACACAAGACCAAAGCGTGGTTCTGACCATATCACCTTCTCGAGTGACAATACATTTGGTCGATATAATGAGATACTCTATCCCTAAGCGAAGGCCCGAAACGGGCTGTAGTGCCAAAGCAAACAAGCAATTGGATGCTGCATAAACCACAATAATAAACATACGAAATTGCATTAGCAATCGATTGTGATGAAATAATTATTTACCAATGCTTGAAAAAAAAATTCAACCAAATCACTAAAGCTGCAGTAAAAATTAGCAACAAAACTATAACACTTTGATGATAGATTTACTCTAGTCGATTCAAATATAAAGCCATAACATTTTAGGAAAGACTTATTTATTACTTTGATTGAAATTTGTACAGTTCTACAGAGGGCACTGAAAACAATCCTTCATACCCGCTTGAATTACTATATATATATTTATATATATATGAAAAAATTTCGTAAAACCACATCATATATAAACAATGGCTAGAAATTAAACTAGTAAACTTAAACGTTATGATATAAAATCAATCGATTCTTACTCTAGCACAAGAATCAAAGCTCAAAAGTTCTTATTTAGAATAATATAATTAAAAATTAAACTAAACGTATGTATACTGTCGTCATTTGTCTGAGATTATTTTACAAATTCATTATTTTCTGTTCTGTGTCAAGAATAGATCATTTCGTTACATTCAACTAACGCTCTATATAAATTAAGTTTAAAACTCGATACAATTGTATCAATATACTTTCTTAACGATTACTGTTGCGGTTTTGTTTGTTTTTGTTCATGCGATATTCTTATATGCTCTCTCAGACTATACTTATTCTTGAAGTTCTTTTTGCAGAGATCACATTTTCGCGGTGGCTGTGGTGTATGCTGGGTGCGAATATGTCTCCAAAGATTTACGGTTGTTATAACCATTTTGCAAAATTGACATTCAGTCCATTTACCATTTGGCAAATCTAAAAAATAAAATAAATGAAAGAGAAAAGTTGTGATTAGTTCTTTTGTCTTTAATTTATGAGTTCAAAAATACTTTCCTCATAAAATTTTCGTAAAGAATTTTTATAAAATCATGTAAAATTTTGAAAATATTTGGAGACATATTCCATACTAATTGTAAGTGTAGCTAATATTTAAAAGATTTAATCATCAAAAGTTTTAGTTATAATAACCCAAGGAACATGTTTTGTTCTTCAGATTATGTTGCAACTTACATCGTTAGAACGGAGACCTTTAAGCTTTTTAGCTCGAATTAATATAATAATACGCATGGCTAAGTATTGATTAAATGAAACAACAACGCATACAGAAATAATTATTCTTATTTTCACAGGCACTCTTTTATATGTTAAATGTAACAATCCATAATTATCACCTCTAGTCGACTTTTCGAACATTAAACTTAGCATCTAGACTCAACGTTATTTTGTGTATTCTGGTCAAGTGTGCTTTCATATCGTAACTTCTTGAAAAATGCCGCTGACATACGGGACATTGCGTTTTGCCACTGTGCAAATCTTTATGCAACGTAAGTGACGTTGGATGTTTAAATCCTTTCCAACAAATGCTGCACCGAAATCCAACCTCTGCCGAATCTAGAATATAAATACTCATTTTTATGGAACTTTATAAATGGGAGGATACTACTAACTAACTAAAGTAAAACTAGCCGTAAACAAATAAAATAAAACTTTTCTATCAAGCCAAATTAAATTTGGCTTTCAGTAAACAAATCATGCAAAAAATCTAAGACACGATTTTACTTATCAAATAATAAAACGAAACGTTAAATTTATTGAATGGAAAGAAAATTTGTACATACCTAATTGAATTTATACATTTTTCAGTTTTATTTTATTTTTTCACTTTTCACTATTCACAGCATCCTGACAACTTTACGTACAACTTATATTGACAAAATAAGTGAACATGACATATGAAATGCTTCAGACACTTGCTCGAGGGGAAAAAGATCAACTCTTAATAACACCAAGATTCTGATTATCTGGAATATCAGTAAAGATGAGCGGAAATAATTACATAAACCGATGGTTTTGTATAAAAACTAATAGCACACTGAATTATTAACTTTTTGTTTTATTTTTATAGTATTTGCGGTCATTACTGTAAAATTTATAGGTAAATTAAATCCGTACGTTGTGCAATGAAATTTGACTGGTATAAAGAAAAATTTCAATATTTTTTCATGAAATTTACACAAGTCGAATATTTAAAAGCGCTAAATTTAAAGGTAAGGAACACAAAGAGGGGAAAGGACTTGGACAGAGAATTCAGTCAATCTAAATCAGTTAAAAAGACAATACTTCAATAAATTATCAACAAAAATTGGTCATACGAGTATTTTGAACGGCAAACTCAACCTCTTTAGTTCTGAGATTAGGCAATATTTACAAATAGGAATTGGTTAATTTATCAAAAATTAGATTATTAAAGCGACTGAAACAATAAAAAGGCAATCTGTTTGATGCATTTAAGGACAAATTGCCTCGAACCGAGCAGATATAGATAAAAACCAATTTTACCTATGTAACTTAAATATCCATTTGTTCAAAATAATGTGCAATAGAAGTAGGAATTAAAGCGCCACGATTACCTAGTGATCCATTTGCAAAATTATGGAAAGGTAACAGCCGTTTTTCACAACTAAATACTTTCTCTTAATGAAGAACTGGTTCAATGTTATGATATAGTTTTGAATTTTAAAAGCAATTTTCACTAAAGGTGATCAAGCGAGGAATTAAACCAAATATTTTGATAAGAACTTCTAAAAATTATACTATACTAAGATTGTACTCATATTGAAAAGAAAATGTGTAATAAATGGTAGTTTTAGGGCGCTAACGCGGGCCTTACATCTACGACTATATGCGCTCAAAGAGTAGAACGAAGCAATAAAAAGTGAATTCACTGCCGAACCTAATAAAACTAAGGAGTTTACGGAGTCCTTGCACGTGGACTCGTACCATCGGGACGTAAGGCTCGATTGGAACCCTCACCAGGATGCCCCACCTCTTATCGTGGGTCACAATTCTCCTCGTCAAAGAGGAGATCGCCAGGCTGATTACGAGACGAGGATGGTTCAAATATGATCGAGATAAATGCTGTAGATGGCGTGCATGTATGTTTTGAAAGTCGTGGCTTGAGTATGTGATATCTGGCTCCCTTACAAACAGTGTGGCATAGTTTTCGTCGGGAGTGCATCTTTCTCGCGCGTGCGACCACCATGAGTGAATGTCAAGTGCCGACCGCCGTTGCGCAACGTATTTTCATTCGTTTTTAGTGTGGGAAGGCGTTAAAAACACGGAAATTTTTCTACGTTTGCGAAATCAGTTCGGTAGTGAGTGCCTGAGTAGAGCTGCTGTGTTTAAACGGGCCAAAGCATTCAAGGATGGTCGCGAAACCGTCGAAAATGAGCTGCAAGATCGTCGACCGCGAACCAGCATCACACCAGACAACATTTGCCGCGTAGAACAACTCATTTTGGAGGACCGTAGGATGAATTTTCGAGACATTTCGGCTGAAATCGGCATCAGTATTGGTAGTGTAGAGTTTATCAGCCAAAAACACCCTCAATATCGCAAAATAACGGCGCGATGGGTTCCTAAATTGTTGAACTTCAAGCAAAAATTCACGCGGTTGGAAGTTTGTCATACCGCGCGTCTCACGCTCGATACAATATCGAAATTGGCGTGCGAGGTACTGGAACACCCCATTGAACACCAATGCTTGGCTAACTGAGGCAGCATGACACCGCGGATTTAGAAATTCCGAATTTTTACTGCAAATGATGTCAAGAATATTAAAATGAATGGTTAGCTCTGAGTTAGCCGCAATCATGAGGCTGCCAGGCGTTTTTAGGCAAAGACATTAATGTTGAAAATTTATGCTCATAATTTTTTTCTTATTTTTTTTTTTTCCCGTAGATGAAATAAATCTCAGGGATCAATATCATGCAGCATGAGTCTGCTCCATTCAGTCACATGGAATTGATGGAAATAGTTCGCGATTGTCGAGACTTTCAAAAAAATTGATTGGTCTGCATTGGAAATATCCATGAATTGTATACGAAATATTAACTTTATATAGGATTTCTCATTAAACTCATAAAACTTAAGTATTCATTTAAAAAATCGATATTAAAAATAAGAAAATATTTCATAAGAATGATATAGAATCGAAAATGTTTATTTTCTTCTGACAATAACAAAATATAAAATTTTATTCAACCTTATTTTACACTTTATTTAACGGGTGTTAGAAAAAGGAAGAATGTAATTTCTCATATGCTCGTAGATAGGTAAAATGTTAATGTGCACTTGATTGAAGAAACTTTTTGATTATTAAAATGTTGAATGGTTTAAAAATTAAAAAGTTAAATGGTTAGCTATAAATCATATTTTCAACTTTAGAATTTAAAGAAAATATACGCGTAGCGAAAAACGATGAAGGCAAACTTTCAACAAAAATATACCAGTTTACACCAGGCAAACTCATGGTTGCGGCTAATTCAGAGCTGGTAACTATTAATTTTTAATCCTTTTTTTTTGTGGTAGGGAGGTGAAGGCATTTACGCCCGCCGAGTCTGGCAGTGTGGGACTCCCATGGAGGATACCCTTGGACTACCCACTAAACACCTCCCCTGTCAATCTGAGAACCTAGCCTGGAACCGTTTGACACATTACTTCGGGCTAAGCCTCATTTCTCTACGCGTTTAGGCGCCACCGGGCTACAGGGATCCCTTTTCCAGCGGAAGGAGGGGAAGGGAGAGGGATTTCTAGAAAAGAGACTCCTCCGCCCTGGACGCCTCCAGGCGCTCAAATATGTTCCTTTTTATCTTAAGGACTGCCCAAGCGTAATGTGCCACACAGTTCCATTTGTCAACGGATGTGAGCATCTCTCCAGTGAGTTCATCCGGAGAGAGATCTCCCATTTCTTCAATGAGGTCACCGCGCTGCCTTTCCCACCTCTTGCATACAAAAAATGTGTGGTAGGCATCATCGACCTCTCCAGCACAGAATATGCAGTCAGGCGACCGTGACTTACCAATCTTGTGCAGGTAAGACCGAAAGTATCCATGTCCACTCAGTAGCTGAGTTAGATAGAAGTCAGTCTCACCATGCCTTCGATTGAGCCACGGCCTCAGGTCACCAATAAGGCGTGCGATCCACCTACCTTTTGTATCGCTCACCCAGGACTGTTGCCAATCACTGAGTGAGCGTTCTCGTTCTTCGTGGGCGACAGCATCTCTGTCGCATTCGTTCCTCCGCAGGTAAATTCTGCGGCGCTCCTTGGCAAGGAGGGCAATGGGTATCACTCCTGCGATGACCAGCACTGCCGACTCCGAGACAGTCCGATATGCAGATGCAATCCGCAGCGCCCCTTGGCCTCAGTATTTTTTTTTTTTCAATAAAGGTATACGAGTTGACATATGTCAATATAAGCTAATCTATATTCTATTAAAGGAAAATCTGTGACTGGGTGATGGACTGCGTATAGAGGCCCCTGCTGCTTCATTGTTAAACGTAACAATCCAGTAAAAAATGGCTTGAAAACTAAAAATGATTAAAGGTTGTGATCAGATAGTAGAGGTAGAAAATTTCAAACATTATGATCTGAGGTGTACGAGTAGTGCTCAGTAAAGACTTTGGGTAATCCAAGCGGTGTTACATTTCCCTCGCTGTATAAATACTATTCTGAAACTGAGAGATACCTTGGGCGACTGTGTTGATCAAATCAACATCCGCGTCTTCATGGATCCTTTACAGCGTTTCTGCAAACTTTTTTAAACATTAATAACACGTGAGATGTCCGTAGTCCTGTTTGGATTTGTGAGAATGGGCTTTGGTGGAATTTTTATATTTTCAACCCTCGAGAAAACATTTTTCTATCCTTGGGTCGAACGACCAGGATGCTTTATATACAAGGGTGGTCCGAACTTAGCCTCACCGCCTGATGGTGTCACTAGCACAAGAGAGATTTACTATCGTGTAGTACATTTTTGTAGACGGCTACTGTCGAAATTTCAGCCGAATCGGACTCGTAGTTTTGTTTTAACCGCGTGTGGAAGCGGGCGTGCCTGCGGATTTTAGAAAAATGGAAAAAAAGCAATATCGATCGCTGATTTGATTCTTGTTTTTGTAAGGGAAACCGCGCAGCGAAATCAAAGAGCGCCTGGATGCTGTGTATAGTGACTCTGCTCCTGCGATGGCAACCGTAAAAAATTGGTTTAACGAATTTCAACGTGGTCGCACGTCGGTTTTTGATGACACTCCCAAGTGTCCCGAAAACGGCCAAAACGGAGGATAACGTGACAAACATCCACGAGCTTGTATTGGCAGACTGTCGATTGAAGGTGGACGAGATAGCTGAGACAGTAGGCATATCAAAAGACCGCGTGGGTCATCTCCTGCATGCAATCTTGGGCATGAGAAAGCTGTCGGCACGATGGGTCCTGCGTTTGCTCACTCTGAATAACAAACGCAACCGTGAGACCACTTCAGAGCAGTGTTTGACGCTTTTTAAGGGCAATCCGAAGGAGTTTCTGCGAGGTTTCGTGACCGTCGACGAAACATGGCTTGACTGGCACCAGAGACCAAGGAGTAGTCGAAACAGTGGACTTTACCCGGCGAACGTGCTCCGAAGAAGGTGAAGACTATCTTATCGGCCGGAAAGGAGATGGCCACCGTTTTCTGGGATTTACAAGGTGTGATCTATATCGACTTCCTGGAGAAGGGCAAAACGGTCACAGGGCTCTACTATGTCGAATTATTGGACCAATTCGACGCCGAATTCCAGAAAAAAGGGCCCATCTCGCGAAGAAAAGCTGGTCTTCCACCATGACAACGCACCGGCTCACACCTCCGCCGTCGCCACGGCTAAATTGCTCGTATTGGGCTACGAACTGCTACCCCATCCACCGTATTCTCCAGATTTAATTCCTTGCGACTTCTTTTTGTTTCCAAACTTGAAAAAGTCACTCGCCGGGCAGAAATCTGAGTCAAATGAGAAGGTCATCGCCGGCACGGAGGCCTGCTTTGCAGACCTCGAGAAAACGTATTTTTCAGACGGGTTAAAAAAGTTGGAGCATCGCTGGGTCCAGCGTTTCGAGCTAAGAAAAGATTATGTTGAGAAATAAATGGCCACTTTTCCAAAATTTTCGTTTTCCTTTTGTAGGCTAAGTACTTATCGGACCTCGGTCGTATATAATCACGTTGCGCATATCCTCCTTTTTTTGCTTTAGCACTACAGCCCTTTTCAGACTTTCGCATAGGGACCGCTGGCGTATCTCATTAGCTTGATCGAATGTATCCGTACTTGGGAAGGTGATATGATCAGTACTACGTTTTAGCTGTGTGTCCGTCCGTCCAGTTGGGTTCCGTTCTGATTATCAGAACGATTACTCCTTAGCTGCGGAAAATTCATTTGTGTGCTGTCCTCAATATCTAGGCCCTCATACCTATTTCTATTTAGAATAATTCTGTCTTCTTTATTAGTGATGTTCAGAATCAAGCTAACTTCGATTTCGTGCTTGTACAGGGTTTTCCAATAAGATGTGTTATTTTGATATTAAAAGAAAAATGCAATTTTTTAATATAAATGATCGGATGTTTATTTCATTGTAAAGAAGAAGGTATGCCGTTAATAGTGGAAAATAAAATCAGGCAAATGACCACCACGACCACGCATACAAGACCATATCCTTTTCATTAAATTTTCCATAACCAAATCGCAAAGTAGCTGCCCTATGTCCTCGATAGCCTCACGAATTCGATCTTTGAGGTCTTGAATCGACGCTGGGTTGTTGGCGTAGACTTTCTCTTTCACGTGGCCCCAAAGGAAGAAGTCGCAAGGTGTTAAATCACAAAATCTCGGTGGCCAATTGTGATCACCTCTTCGAGAGACAACACGGTCCGGAAACTTTTCCCGTAAAATATCAATGGTTTCGTTGCTTGTGTGGCACGTAGTGCCGTCTTGTTGAAAGTAAACGTTGTCCAGATCAATACCATTCAATTCCGGCCATAAAAAATCATTAATCATCTCTAGATAGCGCAATCCATTCACCGTTACTGTTGCTCCAGCCTTATTTTCGAAAAAGTAACGTCCAATGACTCCGCCGGACCATAAACCGCACCAAACAGTCACACGTTGAGGATAGAGGCTTTTCAACAATAACTCTTGGGTTTTCCGAGCCCCAGATGCGACAATTTTGCTTGTTGACGAAGCCACCAAGGTGGAAATGGGCCTCATCACTCAAGATTATTTTTCGATGGAATTCCGGATCATTTCATGCATTTCAACGACCGACAACAACGACGTTGTTGATGATCGACCGGCTTGAGTTCTTGTGTTAACTGAACTTTATAAGCCTTAAGACCCAAATCTTTATGCAAAATACGGTGGGATGACGTTCGTGGAATGCCTAATTCCAAAGAACGACGAGGAATGGACAAACCTGGGTTTTCTTCAACACTTTCGGCTACAGTAGCAACATTCTCTGCTGTTTTTGAGTGACGTGCACGTGTTTTACTAAGTTGTCCCAACAGCTCGAATTTTTCCACCAATTTCTGTATTGCGGTCCGACAAGGTGCTTCACGAGGACCCAAAAATGTTCGAGTTTTACGAACCGTCTCTGCCAAATTTTCACCATTTTATAGTGAATTTTAATGCGTTGTTGAAGCGTGTATCGTTCCATTTTTATTAATGGCGTAGTTTCTACTTTCAAATGTCAAAAAATTACAGCTTCAAAAGTGTCATCTACCTCTTATTGGAAAACCCTTTATATAAATCTGTGATAAGACCTGTGCTTTGCTCTAGGACCCTAACCCGAGCATCCGCAAACATATTGGACGCCTTTGAAAGACGAGGCCTGAGGCGAATAATCAGAGCGAAGTTAGACAGGGACAAAGACCGAATTTGAAACAACCATGAACTGTATGAAATTTTTGACGAAAACCATGAGCTGTATGAAATTTTTGATAAAAATGACAGCTTCAGAAGTGACATCTACCGAAATAGCGGGCTATTCAAAATAACACCTCTTATTGGAAAACCCTGTATTTGGGATGGGTGGCGCTTTCATCAACGTTACAAAAGCCGAGGCAAGCCTTTTCAGCTTGGAGGAACACGTCTCGGCCTTAAACGCAGAATTGCATGCTTTACTTGCAGCCCTCAAGGATCTAGCTATTACCACATCCACCAACATTCACATTTTTTCAGATTCTAGAGCAGTGCTTTTAAACTGTGATTACAATAGAAATCATCAAAGTGTTGTTAACGACACCTGGCAAGTTATTAAGAAAAATCCGAAGACAAACTTCAATTTTCATTGGATTCCTGGCCATAAAGGGATTGATGCAATGGTAGAAGTCGATCACAATGCTAAAGAAGGTATCAAGAGGGGCACTATTGTACATATACTACCTGAGCAGGAAGATATAACGTGATTGGACGAATCGTTACCAAGAAAAAGGACTGTGGCTCTCCAATTGTATCTGGAAAAGAGCCCCACCATTTGAGGGTGTTCATGGTTTCATTCTCTTCCTTTAACAAGTCTTGGGAACAAATTTATAAATAGAATCCTTGTTAACAGGGCTACAAGAATTTAACAATTTTTGAATAAAGCAAAGTGTGTTGATTCGGATGTGTGCAGTCTCTGCAAATTGACGATTTAAATCACAAATAGTTCAAATGTAACGCTTATAAAGAAAAGAAAGATGAGTTTGGTCTCCCTACTGTAGGGGACATCTCCGTTAAGAACAACAAACATTTGATTCTAGAGTTTTGTGCTTACATTGACGTTGCCAAAATCAGGATAGAAGTCACTGGGGAATTTAGGTCGTACGAGCAACCCCTTAATTCCGGACCCCATCCGCACGTAGGATGGAAATCTCACAGGTTAAGGTTAAGTTTATTTTGTCAAGTTACACCACTAGATCAGGACCTCCAAATTAGACAGAAATAAAAAATTCGGCAAAACAAGTTTTCCCATGAGCAACATGCAAAGTGAAATGGCTCAAACCCACCCAAAAAAGTCGAGCGTACGAGCGAGGAATCACTCGCGATCAATGGTCATTCCCTTATCATCCGTGAGGGAATAGGAAATAAGTGTGATTGTATGTGTGTCAGCGTTTTACTAAACATCCCAGCAAGCAATATAGTGATACTCTGAAATACTTACAAGTCTTAATAACTGATGCTGAATTGAGTATATTACTCATATCTAATTCATTTAGAAAAAGTAATACATCTAATTCTTAAAAATAAGGCTTTACAAACATTTTTCAATTTATTTTTGTTGTTACCGAAAATGAAAATGTATATTTCCACCCTTGAACTGAGATATGCAACCAAAGAGTGAATATTTCCGCATAAGGAAATGGAATTTCGTCAACTTCTTTGCGCACGCCATTCGCTTTCAAAATCCCAAAATTCTCCTGATGTTTAATAACATGAAGAAATGCTCACTGAAAGCTTTTAATGCCTTCTCTTTCAGTACTATGCATATTTATTTCCAAAATGTCGATCATCTTATTCTTGCTAAGCTTTCATAGTCAATCTTAACGTATAGGCAGATTAAAAATTTCATTGCAATTATTACCCGCAAAAAGCTTAGGCTGAACGAGATAGAAAATAAGTTCGGATTGTTATCATACTGTGACTAGGTTAAGATTCAGAGGGTGTTTACCTACGTAAATTTTGAAGTTTATAGATAAGAGCCTGATTTCGCCTTCATAAGATCATTGTGATTGGTTGAGACTCGTGGGCTGATGCCATTTTGGTAGAAATATTGATACTGGCTCCTCCCAAATGGATTAATTTTATTTCTTAATAATTTCACACATAAAACACTATCGAGGTACTTTTCTTCTCCTCTCCTATAATCTTTAAGACCAACATTTCCCAATTACTTTCTTACTAATAAGTATAATCTTTGCCCTCTCTGGGCTAGTATGTTTCCAGCCTCACATGGCACTGGCCCGTGCTTTTAATTCTGCTCAGGCCATTTTAGACTGGATTACTTTCTGGTCCCTTCGAAATTGAAAAAAAATATTCTATTAAGAGTAATTGTAGTTTTTTTTGACAGGCCACCCGGCAGCAATATATATCACATCATTTAACTTTCATTTTTCATAAAAACCAATTTCAAGATTTCTTGATTGAAAATTGTCCAATCGCGAGGACATTACGTTTAATACCCCTCATGGTAATCTTTGAAAAGCATTTTTTAGGCAATCTCGCTTTTATCACCTCTCAAGAATTTGTGAAATTATCTAGTACCAAAATACCACTACCTAGTTTAATAATTTTAGTTAGTACAATTTAGGAGAAAAATTGCACGCAGGCAGACAAATATCTGAATTGCTGTGTAAATGGGAATCGGTAGGTTAGTACAAAACCGAAATTGATGGAGAATGTAGAAGAAACGTATTTTTACAACATTAAAGTACTTGGGTATAGTTTAATGTATTAAAGTTGCTGCATGCAATTGACTTTTAAATTCACTATTGACAAAAGTTCCTTAGTTTTAAAAAATTTATTATTGGCCTCACCCCGGAGCCCTTGCTGCACATACGAGTATTGAGTTTTTGTTTCAGATTTTAGAAGATCTTATCAAGACACTCCATTCGATACTCCACTTGAGTACCTTTGATACTTCTTTTTTAAGTTTTTATTTTAACTTGGATATTACGTTAACGTTAAGTATGCTTCGCATGCACAAATCTCTCATAAGACTTGTTCTTATGTATGGATGCGAAGCCTGGACTCTTACAAACGTTTTCCAAAAGGCCCCCGATATATTTGAAGGCAACATGCTTAGGCGAATTTTCAATGAATCATGGTGCTATGCGAAGACTTTTTTACAATGATGAGTTATACATATGAAATGTTATGACGGCCCGCCTGCATTCGCATATGTAAAACTACGCAAACTATAATGACCTGGGCATTTTAAAAGGATGGGAGGGCACTAATTACCAAGCGAATGTGAAAGGGTAGGGTACAAAGAAAGCACTCTATAGGGAAGCCGATGAAAAGATGGGAAGACTCAGTGGTAGTTGACAGGAGACCACTGTTAGATATCTCAAATTGACAAACGAATTCGTAGAACCCCGAATATTGGAGGCGAATTATCCTAGAGGTGAAAGCCCGACTTGAGGTTACGCCATAGATGATAATATGTAAACAAATATTGATAATGTTGATAAGGTAAAAACTTTTGAGAGAAACCAAACTTTGAAGCTTCTAAGGGGTCGGATCAAAAAGTACGCAGGTTGTTCGCGGCTCCAGTTTGTTCTAGGGGAAGCCACTTGGTGTCCCTGGATTGCATAGGTCAGCTGATGAAAACGACATTTCACAATTGCGCATATCTGTTTTAAGGTATTGTGAAATAATTTTAACAATACCCTACTAAAATCGCGTTCCGTCTGTCCGTCCGCCCGTGTGTCACAGCAAGTTTTCTCGCAAACTACTTAAGCTAGAAACATGAAATTTAGTGAGTAAGCGTAAACTGGTGACCTCTTAAAAGCATCAATATAAAATAATTTTTAAACGGGGCTTAAGGGGGGATCACCCCCATATAGGGGAGTGGCCCTGAAAAAAAGTTTGTCCAAAGTTAGCCAGTATGAGTATCAAAGGAAAGGCCCTGATGAGAGCTTTTCAAAACAGATTTTAAACTGATATTTTTTTCTGCAAAGGGTGCAGGTGGAGGGGAAATGTACGAAAAATTGTGTTCCCCCTCACGACTCGACACCTTTGATTCGAATAACTGAAAAAAATCAAGAAGGTAGATCATTATTAGTGTAAGGCCAACAAATAAATCAGAAGTCAAAATTCGATCAACTTTGTTAATAATAGTACATATAAAATCAAAAGGTGACCCTTAAATTTTCCAAAAACTTGCATTTGAATTATTTGATAGTAACCGCATGTTTTCTGAACATTTTATAAAAATCGAGCTATAAAAAGACAAGTTACAGTAGATTAAAATTTTTATCAATTACAACAACAATAACACGTGATATTGTGGAGATAGCGTTTGCAAAGGGCGCAGACACTACAGATATATAGGAATTTTGGTGAAATTTTAGAAATAAAGGGGGATTCATTATGAGGTTGGATTTTCAATAGGCGTTTTTGACAGATCACGTGTGACTCCTGTCAAAATGTAACGTAATTAAGACTTATAAGACTCACACCGCAACAACCTTTCCAAATTGTTCAGCGAGAGAAACAATGGACTTATTGAGAAATCATTTTGGTGAGAACCACATTTCACGTTTGGACCAGTAAATTGGCCGCCTAGATCGTGTGATACCACACCTTTAGATTATTTTCTTTGGGGTTACACGAAGTCTCTGTTCTTCAGGGATAAGCCAGCTTCAAAAGACGCTTTGGAAGCCAGCATTACTCGTGTCATTATCGAGATTAGGGTAGCTATGCTGGAGCGCGTCGTCCAAAATTGGACCCTCAGGGTGGACCATTTACGGCGTAGTCACGGTCAACATTTAAACGAGATAATCTTTAAAAAGTAAATGTCATAGATTGTTATTTCGACTCATAATAAAATTTTTACTATAGAATTACATTTTATGCCTTTATTTGAGATTAAAAACTAAACCTCATAATGAACCACCCAATGTTTTGTAACATTGATATGTCCTCGTGATTACTCAAAAAATGTGGTCCGGACACTGAAAATAATATGGCTCATTTTATAGAAAATGCGTATGAGTCAAGTATTGATATTCAAAAGGCGTTGTTTGAGCTACTAACTATACTACAATACCCTTCTGGCAGCAGCACTTATGCTACTTCGAGTTTTTATCGATTACCTGCGCGATTTTTAGGTAAATTGTGATTTTTATTTTGTCGGATTTTGATGAATAGACTTTGTGACTTCTCTAGTTTCTGAGGAAACTTGTTATCACGCACGGGAAAACAAACGGACGGACAGACATAGAGAGAAACTAGAAGCTGTTTGTAAAAAGAAAATTATGTCAAGAATCTTAAAGCTAATGGTTGGCAGCTCTGAGTTAGCCGCAACCATGAGGTCGGCAGACGTTCGTAGGTAAATATTTATGTTGAAAATTTACGCTCATAGTTTTTTTCTTATCTCATTTTTTGATTTCTTGCTCAATCGTTGGATTTTTGTTGTACTGGATAAAACATGTTGCTTTGTGAAAAACTGCGGCAAGTGGTGGTTACAATAATTTGAGTCGATTTGCCTCTCGATGAGAATAATTGAGAGACAAGGACTGTGCAGGCTTGCTTCGTGTATCAAACAAGAATACAAGGGGATGTCCTTTAACTTTTAGCTTTGAAGTAACCATTTTTCAAAATAATGGTAACATTTCCCGTAGATGAAATACATTTCTGGGATCAATATCATGCAACATGAGTCTGCTCCTTTCAGTCACATGAAATTGATGGAAATAGTTCGCAAACATGTTTGCTGCTGCGATTTGCATAAGGCAAAATCAAGTCAGAGGTTGTTACTTTTTCCAATATTTTCCATGAGTTCGTGTTGCTGAATATTTTTTGGAATATCGGATGTCTGGCATTATTTATACTAGCGCATTTCTTGATGCTATAATGATTTTTTTTGCTTCAAAAACGTCATTGACAATGAAGGAGAAATTTTTTGACAAGCTTTGCTCTTTGAAAAAGTTTTGAAAGGCTTGACTTTTAGTTTATTATAAAATGCAGCTTTACAATCACAGTCGCATGCAATGCATGAAAAACTGGTACACCAATAAATAAAAAGCGAAGCAAAACTAGTAGGGCTACAAATCAATGAAAATAAAACAAAGCTCATGACGTAGTCGAGGAAAAATAACTCAAATACACAAAATATCACACTTGGCGAATACAGTATCGAAAATGTTAGCGAATTTGTGTATTTAGGCGCCAAAATAATGAAAACGGGTAATGAAAGAGACGAGATACGCCAAAGAATACAGCTCGCAAATAAAATATTTTATTCAGTATTATCGATCTTCAAGACCAGCTGCATACACAGGAAAACAAAGCTCCAAGTATACAAATCTGTGATAAGACCTGTGTTATGCTATGGGTGTGAAACATGGACCCTAACCCAAGCATCTGCAAATATATTGAACGAATATACGGAGCAAAGCTAGACGGGGACCAATGGCGATTTCGATACAACCATGAGCTGTATGAAATTTTTGACGAACCGGAGGTCTCAACGATTGTAAGGCTGCGGAAGCTGCAATGGGTTGGCCACATGAATCGTATGGACGACCAACGGATACCCAAAAAGGTATACGTTGAAGGGCGGAGACTAGTGGGGAAACCGAGGGAACGCTGGTCTGACTCGGTCAACGAAGACAGTTCATCGCTGCTCGGATTTAGGAATTGGAGGACGCGGTCAATCGACCGAGACAGTTGGAGGCGCTATTTGCAGGAAGCGAAGGCCCGAGAGGGGCTGTAGTGCTAAGAAGAAGAAGAAGAATAAATAAAAACTTAAAAGTGTTTGGTTATTAGCAAAGCTGTCAGTTGAAGTAGTATACATGTGGTATACAAAATTCCTGCGGTTAAACAGACAGCTTTGCATGGCGATCGGCCATGTATTTGACGCAGAGCAGAAAAATTAATTTTCGAAACAACATTAATATAAATAAATGAATGTCGTTTAGACTGTTAAGTTGGGTAAATGCCCAATCATAAAATTGATAACCCTTGAACCCACCACAATATCAGCTAAAAACTAGCTCCGTTAATTTAGCGTCAATTTCTATCGTTTATATGCAATGTAGATTTTTAACAGATTATCATTACACTATTATACTATGTGGGCAAACAAATGGTAGTCTCGGTGTCGCAGATTTTGATTTACTGGTTTGTGGGGCATTCAATTCCGAGCAATGCCAGTAACTGCAAATACACCTACAGCTCTGTCAACAAGCCCTACTAATCTTGTTTGGAGTGGACTGAATCTACAGCAACTTCCTCGCAGCCGAAAAAAGCATTCAATCTTAAATGCCAGATAACCGAACAACCTTGGCGCTGAGAAGGACCTTCTACAACAGGCCAGTCAATATAAATCAAATGTAGTGGCAATCCAGCAAACAAATTTGACTGGAAACGACATTGAAGATATGAGATCGCACACAATATTCAAAAGTAGAAAGCCTACGGCGTTGTCCTTATTGTGGATAGGGAGTTCAAATTGCACGTTATGATTTCAAGGCGGTTAATGAACGTTTGTGCGCGAACCGTATAAAAGCAAAATTCTTCAAAATTTGACGATAAACGTATACACCCCGACAGAAGAAAAGGGTGAAGAAAGAGAGGGGAGGTTCTATAATCACCTGGAAAGACTATTCGACTCATTGCCTATAAATGATACAAAAATAATTTTAGGTGATTTCAACGCTAATTTTGGCAATGAGGTACGACTGGAGGATATAGCCTTCAAGACGAAGCAAATGACATCGGACAGCGCCTGATTGACTTAGCATGAAACAGAAATCTAGTCGTACATTCGATTTGCTTCCCACATCGATTCATACATAACATGACCTGGGTATCGCCGGATGGTAACATCCAAAACCAGATCGACCATGTTCTGATCCGGGGCAAGTAACGTCACGGAGACCCTGGACAACCAGCTGGCTACAAACCTATCAGACCCATCAATTAAGACCGAGACAGAACAACTATCGAACATCAAGTCCGGCGCAAAAGAAATGATTGGATCGATGATGGGTGCCAGGACGCGCTGGGCAAAAAGAATCAGACGTACAAGCAATATTTAATTAGGAAAACCAGGACGAAAAGAGAACATTATGAAAATCTCAGAAGTAGCGAATAAGGTATTAGAATTAAGAAAAGAAATACTATGACGACCAACTGGGAAGCATCAATGTACTCATAAGTCTAGTGAGAAGCTACACAAGACAAGCATACAAAGTAGTGAAAAGCCTGAAACGCCAAAGACCACGCTCTGCCGTGATCACATCGGCAGCATCATCGCTGATGAAAATAGGATTAAGAAAAGATAGGCTTTATATTTTAAAAATCTCCTAAATCCTCTACACAGCTCCACAACATCGAAGCCTATAGATATTCCCGGAGAGCTTTCAGCGCCATTACTAACTCTGGATGAAATTTTTTCCACCATCAATGCCCAAAAGAATAATAAAGTACCGGGCATCTACGAGATTCCAGTGGAGCTCATTAAATATGGTGGCAGCGGTGTTCAGCAAGCCATCCATAAAGTCATCCAGCACATTTGGCAACAAGAGCAAATACCGAGCGAATGGAACCAATCAATTATATTCCATATACACTGAAAAGGTGACAAGCTACAGTGCGAAACTAAAAAGGCATATAACTATTGGATTGTTCGATAATTAATGTAGTTTTTTTCATTTTTTTTCAAAGTAAATTTATTTATATTAACAAAGAACATTTATCAATGAGATATTGACCATTTTGTTGGAAGAGCTTTTGCCATCTTTCTTTTGAAAAATTCCAAGTTTTAGAAGCGAAGAACTGGTCTAACTTATGTTTAACAGCCTGATCGAAAACGAAAGTTTTACCATTCAAATGGTTTTGAAGGGAGCGAAACAATTATAGTTTGATGGTGCTAAGTCCGGGCTATAGGGTGGTTGTGGAATCTGTTCCTAATGGAGCTCCATTAATTTTTGATGAGTTATGAAAGAGGTGTGGGATCTGGCGTTATCATGATACAACATCACACCTTTGCGCTTTGCCAGCTCAGACCTTTTTTCTTGATTTCTTCGTTCAATTTCGATAGTTGACGACAGTAGACATTCGAATCAATAGATTCGTTTACTGGAAGCAGCTCAAAGTATACTACACCTTGTATCCCACCACACAGAAAGCATAACCTTCTTTTGGTGAATATTGACTGTGGATGTCGATTGTGGGGGCTCATCTTGCTTGGTCCATGATCGTTTTCGGACTACGTTATCGTAAACAATTCATTTTTCATCACCCGTTATGATTCTTTTGATCTACATTTTCGATTTGGTGTTAGTTGAGCATTAAGTTTTGTTTGTTGTGAGAATTTTCCCTCAACAGCGCCATGCTTTTCGTTTTCATTTTGTTGATTTGTAGCGAAATATCTTTCGCGGTCGTGAATTATCTTGGCAGGATTTTAATATCGTCCGCACAGGCTACATTTGGCTCGACTTATACAGGAATGTACCTCATGTATTAACGATTAGCTTTCTAATGGTAATTTCTAGAGGAAGGTTAAATAACAGCGGGGCCAGTCCATCTTCTTGCTTTGGTCCGTATTGATCTATACTTGCGCTGTGGTCGATTTCATTGTCATTCTTGTCAGATGCACTTGAGCCACGTGCAAAAGTATTAGGCACCCCTATTTTTCCTGTGCATTTCAAAAATTACTGCTCTGGTAGACATTTTATCGCTTTATAATTGCATCGGCGGCAAGTATCGAGAGACATATGTATGACAAAAACAAATATTTATGACACGCAGGTGTGATTTAAAATAACATTTCTTCGAAATTGCTATTTTGCGTTTAACATTTTAGTGTTTCAGCGCTTGCAACGAACATACACGTGTTGTACGCAATTATTTCTACCAGTTTCCTAAAGCATGACATTTATCGCGTTAAACATGGCTAAAAAACGGAACTTAGTGCAGTTGTGCGTAACAATTAAGGTTTTGCATGACCAAAGCATGTCTCAGGCAAAAATAGCCAGAGAGGTGCAGTGCAATATATATAAAATCGTTTCAAGGAAATCGGTACTCATGCAAATAGACAAAGAACAAGCAGAAAAAAGTACTTCAGATCGTGAAGATCGATTGTTGATCCAGCAGTCTCTACAGGACCGCAAAAAACTGCTGTAGACCTCGCTGCAGCTTTATCTGAAATAAAAGGCAGACCAGTTAGCATGGATACAGTGAGAAGGGTTCTTGAAACTGGATTGGCTGGCGGGGCGCAATAAGAAATATCGGGTGGAGTGGACCCACAAACATAGATATTGGACAATGAAAAATTGGTCAAACGTACTGCTGTTAGACGAATCAAACTTTGTTATTTACTTTATGTATTACATCAAAATAAATCAATGTCTGTGAAACTATTTTCTGGAAGGGAAAATATTAAATTTCAAAATAAATCTTCTTTTTTTCACTTGCTTAGGTTTTCGGAACAACCAGTGTGGCTTATCTCAGGCCTGGTGCAGGAAGAAGACAACCCAGACTGTGCCTACTGTAAAACATGATGGAGGCTCAATAATGATCTGGGGTTGCATGGCTGGCAAAGGCGTGGGCGAAATGGTATTGTGTGAGGGGCAAATGGACAGCGCGAAATGTATTGAAGCTCTTGAAAGAGCTCTGGCACCTTCGATAACGCAAATTTTCGGCAATACAAACTCCAGCAGCATAATATTCCAGCAGGACAACAACACTTGCCACAAATCAGGGCACACCATGGCGTGGACGCTTCAAAATGGAATCGATCTTTTGGACTGGCCGCCACAGCCATCAGACCTGAATCCAATTGATCACATTTGGTAAATCTTGAAGAAAAACATCCGACTTTATAAGTAATAAACAATCGCTGCCTGCCCCGTTTTACCAAAATGACGATGACGTCGACAACCTCCCAAGTCCGCATCAACCAACTCACCGACGCCTTTGACACTAATATCGTACTTAAACAGGGAGATGGGCTGACCCCGTTGCTATTCAATTTGGCTCTGAAATATGTCATCAGAAAGCTACCGGTCGATACAAGAGGTACGTTATTTTACAAGTCGAGCCAAGTTTTAACATATGCGGACGAGATCAATATTTTGTTACCGTCATTAACAACCGCCAAAATAACTTTGCCCGAAACTCGAAAGCGAAGCAAAACTAGTAGGGCTACAAGTCACTACAAATAAAACAAATCTCATGACGCAGTCGAGGAAAAATATCTCAAATGCCCAAAATATCACACTTGACGAATAAAATAACGAAAATGTGGGCGAATTTGTGTGTTTACTTGCCAAAATAAGGTGAAACGGTAATGAAAGAGACGAAATCCGCTGAAGAATACAGCTCGCAAATAAAGTTTTTTATTCAGTTTTGACGATGTTGAAGACCAGCTGCATACACAGGAAAACAAAGCTCCAAGTACAGGGTTTTCCAATAAGAGGTGTTATTTTGATATTAAAAGAAAAATGCCACTTTTTAAAATAAATGATCGGATGTTTATTTCATTATAAAGAGGAAGGTTTTCCGTTAATAGTGGAAAATAACATCATGCAAATGACCACCACGACCACGCTTACAGGACCATATCTTTTTCATTAAATTTTCCATAACCAAATCGCAAGTGGCTGCCCTATGTCCTCGATAGCCTCACGAATTCGATCTTTGAGGTCTTGAATCGACGCTGGGTTGTTGGCGTAGACTTTCTCTTTCGCGTGGCCCCAAAGGAAGAAGTCGCAAGGTGTTAAATCACAAGATCTCGGTGGCCAATTGTGATCACCTCTTCGGGAGATAACACGGTCCGAACATTTTTCCCGTAAAATATCAATGGTTTCGTTGCTTGTGTGGCACGTAGCGCCGTCTTGTTGAAAGCAAACGTTGTCCAGATTAATACCATCCAATTCCGGCCATAAAAAATCATTAAACATATCTCGATAGCGTAATCCATTCACCGTAACTGTTGCTCCAGCCTCATTTTCGAAAAAGTAAGGTCCAATGACTCCGCCGGACTATAAACCGCACCAAACAGTCACACGTTGAGGATAGAGGCTTTTCAACAATAACTCTTGGGTTTTCCGACCTCCAGATGCGACAATTTTTCTTGTTGAGGAAGCCACCCAGATGGAAATGGGCCTCATCACTCAAGATGATTTTTCGATGGAATTCCGGATCATTTTCATGAATTTTAAGGACCCAATCAGCAAAGATACGACGTTGTTGATGATCGACCGGCTTGAGTTCTTGTGTTAACTGAACTTTATATGCCTTGACCCAAATCTATATGCACAATACGGTGTAATGACGTTTGTGGAATGCCTAATTCCAAAGAACGACGAGGAATGGACAAACCTGGGTTTTCTTCAACACTTTCGGCTACAGAAGCAATATTCTCGGCTGCTCAGAGCGAAGTTAGACAGGGACAAATAGCGAATTTGAAACAACCATGAGCTGTATGAAATTTTTGACGAACCGGAGGTCTCAACGATTGTAAGACTGCGGAAGCTGCACTGGGCTGGCCACATAAATTCTATGGACAAACAACGGATACCCAAAAAGGTATTCATAGAAGGGCGGAGACCAGTGGGGAAAGCGAGGAAACGCTGGTCTGACTCAGTCGATGAAGACAGTTCATTGCTGCTCGGATTTCGAAATTGGTGGACGCGATCAATGGACCGAGACAGGTGGAAGCGCTTGTTGCAGAAAGTGAAGTCTCAAGAGGGGCTGTAGCACTACGAAGAAGTAGAAACTATCGTCTGTTTTCCAGTTGCATGTCATATTATTTTCTTTTTTTTTATTTCTAATAAACTTATTCGCTAATCGTCGGAGTTTCTTCTTCGTCTTGGTATTCCTCTTCGAATAAATCATTTCTTTTGCACCGGACTAGGCCCGACGAACACTAAAAAAAAAACAAACTAACAATAAAATTGTTTGGCTAGAAAGCCGAAAATATATCACTATACCGTAGAGAAGTTTTATTAACAAAATCGATACTGATATGACTAATTCAACTAACATCCTTTAGTTAGTTTTATCAGAAAGGATAAAAATGGTATTATGATTTCAGTCCATGTTCAATAACGTACGATTACATACATACATTTTAACGTTTTAAGCCTTAATTTATAACGGAATTTAAACCTGGCAACACAATTCTCTTCGAAAAATTTATAAATTCTTGAGGCTCACCCGATTTTTATGCTCCAACTGTAGCAGATATCCAGCGAAACTAGAGCTTTTCTTTAACTATACATAAAAATTTTCAGAATGCCAAAATACCCTGCTCACCATAAGAGAACAAGCAGAGGTACAAAGTTGGTATATTTAGTTGTAATTATTTGTGTAGTGACAGTAGGTATATTATTTGTCCGTTCAGGACTGCAGCGATGGTTTGCTGCTTCAGCGGAAGAGGATGTTGGGATCCGCCGAGATTGACCTTGTCTGGGGACGCGTGAATGCGCTGGTAGGCTAGCGTTGCAGTGTTGTGGGGCGGGTTCTTTCCCCAAGCACAAGGATCCACTACAAAAAGAATTTCGCATCCATGAATTCCGGGGTCAAAAAATGTCGACCGATGTCGAAAAGGAGGTAATCAACTAAGGGTCAAAGGAAATTGCTGACGCAAAGGACAAACTGGATCTGGGGAAGACAGACGGACTTAGGAGGACTTCGTCGTTACCGACGATTCTTATGGCCCACAAATAAGAGTGGGGCATCCAGATGGAGGTGGTGCCCCCCCGCACCCTCCCAACCGGATCAAGATCCAAACGTAGACGTGGCCATATATTTCCCATTTGAGTGAAAAACTCATACAAACATAATTTGCATGAATTTTCCCATCAAATGAGAAATATAGACGTGGCCAATTTATGGTATAGAGTTATGTGATATCACGACACCGCAACGCTAGCCTGCCAGCGCATTCACGCGTCCCCAGACAAGGCCAATCTCGGCGGATCTTAATATCCTCTTCCGCTGAGGCAGCAGACCATCACTGCAGTCCTGCTCGAACATTAACTTTACCTACTTTCTCTACATTTGCTTTGATTATTTTCCTTAATTTTAAACTGACGATTTCTAAGGGCAGTTCAATTGAAAGTGTAACACTTTAAAAATGCTTAGTTAGGATTAAATAAAATATTGACTGCCTGATATTTCTAATAAGAAGGCAAGGCTGTTTGTGTATTTTCAATGGATTATTATCATCATAGATCAAGTTGATAATAGCTACTAAATTAAAATTTACGGATTTTGAAGGAAGGCGAAAATGCGGATCGGGTTCGACAAGGGTCTGAGACATTTCAATTTTCTATCATGAAGCGAGAACAAAACTCGAGGACTTACGTGAGCCGGGCCCAACAACGATCGCTTGTGCTAAATGAGTACCACTTGGACCAGGTGTAACCGTCGATGGCCTATCTGATTTGAATCGTTTAATAACCGCTGCATTTCTTCTTTTGACCTTTCTGCTCACCTTCTTCCTCTTCAAATTTTTGTTCTTGCTCATTCGTTTCTTATCAATTTTTATTTCGAGTGCTGAAATTTCTAAAATCATACAAATATTCGGGTATTTGATTTATGTTATGCTCGAAAGAAATGTATAACGAATGGACATCGATTTCCAAGAAGTTCGCTCTGCTGATAGCATAACAATACGGTTATGTCATGTTATAGAACATAGCTATCTATTGAAAGCGGTGAATAGTAAAATGTAACCAGGAATGTAATTATATAGCTGTACAAATTAATTTCAGCTTAAAATTTCGTTGAATATCTCAGTATTGCTGATTAGTAACGATATTTTCGGATGATTTTGATTTCTGAGTTTAAAAAAACTGACGTAAATATGCGACCTAACATAGATGAGTCCATACATTGTTTCTGAACGGAAACCTGGTAAGGAAAATTCGTTGTAGGGTTGAATTGCTTTTGAATTTCCAAGGTAAATTTCGCCTTAAGAAGCTTTTTTGATAAGTGAATATAAGTGGTGGTTATTTATACTACGTATATTCAAATTTTCATACTGCGCAGTTTTTTAGTCAAATTTAACAATAAAGTGAAAGGAAAGAATGTGACGGAGGCCTAAACCGACTAATTAACTTAAATGAGAACGTCTTTGATTTTATAAATTTTAACAATAACACTTTAAATACTTGAATGGCAGGATATGGAAACAGTAGACCTTAGTTCGTTAAAAGTTCTTCACTTCTTTTGAACGTATTTTTTGGAAAATTTTAAAACATCCGTAGGATAATTTCACACATAAAAAAATATTAGGTAATTCATATTTTCAGAATGTATTCGGATTAGCCTTTATCATACAATCTAAGAGCATTAAATATGTGTAATTTAATTTTCCCATGGTTTTAATCTTATGAAATTTGAAATTGCCTTAAATATATTGTCGATATACAAAATGAAGAAAATAACCTACCTTGCACAGAACTATTTGATTTTTCCCCCGCATTTGATTCTCCTGAGTTTGATGTGAATATTCTTCCTGCAAATTAGCTCATTAATTCTCAGAATGATTGGATAATAATACAATATATTGCTTGTTGCATTTACGTACCCATTTCTACAGATGTTATTTCACCCGCCTCTGGTTCTTCATTTCCTGAAAATTTGTTTTCCATCTCTGATTCGTAGGCAGATTGGTCCGTCAGTATTTCATAGCCAGACGTGAATTGGCCGGTCGTTTGTGTAGTCGTATCTTGCGAAGTTTGTTGTGTTTGCTGTTGCGATTCTGATGTCATTTGGCTGCTTTCGGGTACTTGTATATATTCTGGCATATCCATTTTCATTGTGGTTGGTAAGAATTGAACTTCTGTTGCTATATAAAGATAAGAAGGAATGCAGTAGAATTAAGTTTAATTCGTTTTAAATACATAAGCAGAAAAATAATTTCTATCAATGTTTCAATAAAATTAAGATATTTATTTATTTATTTATATTGGATTTGGCACCTTGTATTTTAAGGTTTTTGGTTTATTATTTTTAGGGTTGTACTTGCTAAACTCGATTCCTATCCACTTTTTACGGCATGAAACACAATTAAGTCATATTGCATATAAATACTAAATTCAACCATTATTTCTGGAAGCCGCCGTAACATTAAATGAAAATTACATAATAATTGAAAAGTAAGAAGAACAAACGATTAGAATAAAAACAACAGAAAGGAGAATCGGTCATCCTTTCTTTTAAAGAAGCTTGAAGGAAATGAACCATAAGTAACAAAAATTTAATTAAGCTATTAATGAAGTTTCCTGTGACTTTTAACATGGCTTCAACCTTCAAAGAATGTGGCAATAATTGAATACTGCCTGTAAAAACTGCATTTTAAGATTCGAAATTTCATAGTTTTACTACTGCTAAATTGGCCAGAATGAGAAAGCTTACGACAACCCAAGAATAAACTAGCCTAGATATGGGCGAAGCTGCTAATATCGAGAAATATATTTAATATCTGCCTTTCCTTTTGTGACCCTTTAAAACCTTTTTTTTCCACTAAGCATAGTTGAGTGGGGTGTCCAAAGAAAGTTCTTGAAGAGTAATTCCATTAAGTCTTAAAACTGCAACTTAGTCTAGGTATGCTAATGCGTCGAGTGAAGGGCTGAATAACTGCTCGTGGTTTCAGTCTATAGCTGGAGAAATCTGAAGTAGTCAATCTTACAAAGAAAAAATACCCAGAGTAAGGACCATCGGGGAAGTGCAAGATAATTCGAAACAAGCTGTGAAGTACCTAGGTGCTCTGGTCGGCTCGAAAATGTGTTTCTTTGAGCAAATCAGGGCAATGGCTGATAAGGTTACAGCGGGTGTATCGGCACTCATTCGAATAATGGCCAACGTGAGGGGGCCAGTCTTATCAAGATAGAGAATTCTGATGTGCGCTGTACAGTCAGTGCTATTGGATAGATCGGAAATATATAACAACGGTCTCAGAAAGGAGCTGTACAGTCTCTAAGTTGGCGGTGCTGGCGATTGTAAGCGTTATACCTATCGCTCTCCTTGCTAGAGAGCACCGTAAAACTTACTTGCTAAACTTACAGTCTCTGAACTGGGGGTGCTGGGGCCCATCGCTGTCATTGCTAAAAAGCTTCTAAAAATCGATTTGCGCAGACACGAAGGTCATAGAGAGGCAGCTGCACAGGGGAACAACGCCATTCCCATTTCTGATCTGAGGCCGTGGATTAATCAAAGACAGGGTGAGTCTGATTTCTCCCTTACCCAGCTCTTTCCTAACCGGCAAAACGTAACATGCAATGAATTCAACCTGCAAAACGCAGGCGAATTTTGTCGAAGGATGGTTATGAAACGTCGAACATGTAACGGAGAATTCAACACGCGTGTAAACGATTTTAATCAGTTTTGGGTATCCAGCTGCATAGACAGGAAAACAAAACTTAAGTGTACAAATCTGTGATAAGACCTATGGTTTGCTATGTATGTGAAACATGGATCTTTAGCATCCGCAGATGTTCTGAATGCTTTTGAAAAGCGGCTCATGAGGCGCATCGTAGGTGCGAAATGAGAAGGGCTACAATGGGCTCACTATGTGCAACAAATGAAGACTAAAGAATGAATTGCTAATAATAACCGAGTCTTTCATTCTGGTAGGAAGTTTTTCAGGAAGAATCCACGTGATTCGTAAGTATCGCTACAAACCGGCAAGATTGTCCTAGGGAGATTAGCTAATGGACTTTTCGTAGCTCGGGTTGGATTCGCGGTGCCCTCTTAGTTGTGTTTGCGTAGTTTCATTAACATAGTTTATTTTTGTTTGAGGGAGAGTAGATTAGGTATTCGCACCGCGTCGGTACAGAAATTAGAAACACGATGAGATCGTTTATTTGTTGTCGGGAGTATTTCTTCGATTTGGAGACAATCATACAGTATCGGTAGAGCAACGCAGAGTGCTATGAAGAAATCGAACGCGTTTATCAAAACGGGTAAATTTGGCGTTGCCTGAAAATTGTAATTGAGCCACACTTTTACTGAGGGAAAGAGTCACGACCGAATTCGTCCCCGAACTAGCTGGCCGGCCGACCACTTTCGAGTCTCCAGATTTGTTGACCTTAAGGGTACGATTCGTTGGCACGTCTCTAGATTTAACATTTTCAAAACGTTGAGAGGTTGGTTTGAATTTTCTTCAAAAAATCACGGACGAGAACGAGAACATATCATTCCACATTCAAATATTCAAATAACGTACTGTACAAAATAATGGATTGCTTCAGCATCGCGGCCAAATTAGTCCGTCTAAACATAATGTCAATGACTCGACAACCAACAACCCACTGGTAGTTAGAGTAGATCATTATTATGATCGAATGTGTCGGCACTCCACAAGGTGATATGATCAGTATCACGCTTTGGCCGTGTGTCTGTCTACCCAGCTGCGATACGTTCTGATTTTTAAACCAGCACGTACCATAACTGAACGGGCTTATAGTCCATCCGAGGAGTCACTCGAACAAAATCTCTCTCTCATATATTGAACAATTACAAAGTTGAAAAATGTCAAACGTGTTGGCGGTACGAGATCTGATTAGCACTGACTATAAGAAACCGATCGCGCTTGTGTTCAAAGAATGGCGCTCTCAGCGCCGATAGATAGCGTTTAAATCCAATACTTCCCCTCGATACAACTCCTGGATCTTCGAGAGACAACATTGGCAGTCCCAACAACTTGATGCATCGCTCATATCTAGGTTTGGCAAGGAATTTTGCCAGTATGTCAGCGAGCATATCGTCTGAAGTTTAAGTAATAAGCTTCTCGACTCTACAACCCCATGCACGAAATGATGACGGATATTAATGTGCTTGATGCGTGCATGGAAGGCAGGATTCTTTTCTGTGCTAGCATTATCCATGCATAACTTGACTGGAGAAGTGCCTCTAGCGTTGATTTCTTGGAGAAAACGTCTCAGATGCAACGCTTTTTTCGTTGCCTCACCCAACGCCATATATATACTCCGCTTCTGTAGCAGCAACCGCTCGTTACTTGTGCGAATCTCAGACGATGACACCTCCTGCAAAAAAATAGGTTACCCCCAATACGAGCGTCTATCGTCCACTGAATAGACCTGAACAGCGTCTACAAAACCAATAAGTGGCCCACGTTCATGCTGGTATGATATATCGTAAGCCATCGTCCCGTTCAAGTATCAGACTAGTCTCTTTGCCGCCGTCCAGTGAATTACCAGTTGTTCGTTTAACTACCAATCTTTTCAATTCCATGTCAAATTTTCTGTTCCATGTCCTACCAATTTGCTTCAAGCCGTATAAGGCCATTTTCATATGACAAACATTGTCACCGCTGGAGAGTTTCGATAGCATCGCCTTAGCTCTTCGGTTTTCTTTCACTATGTGGTTCAGTATTTCTCGAATCTGATCAGGAACTTCCATGATTACAGTCTCTTGCATGTCGCCATAAAGGTAAGTCGTTGCCACGTCGTATTGTCTTACGTGCATATTTCTCTGAGAAGCCGTTGTGATTGCTATGCGAATGGATGCTAGCTGTGCAACTGGAGCATATTTCTAATAGAAATTTTTGCCATGCTTTATTACTACATATTGTCGCGTGTTATGGTTCGCGGCCAATAATTTTAATGTTCCGGGAAAGTGAAAACGCAATGTCTTTTAAATTAAATTAAGTGAGTTTATTTACTAAAAATGCACAATCACTCATTTAACTATTTCACAAATTGTCTATTAATTTTCATTTCAACTGTTTATCACTTCAATATCGCTTTTTACTTCGCACTCCACACTATCGCAGTTTACTATATCGCGGTTGTAATGAATCTCCCCATTCATTCAGCTCGATTTATATAGGGTCTCTAGTCATTCAATCCATTTCTCGTACATTGGCGAATTGCCTGGAATATTCGAGCAGGTTAATGAATGGGCAGTGACTCACTTTCAGATGTTGATCATGGTTGGCGGGTTTTCGAGTACATTCGTTTGTTGATGTTCTTAATGGTTGTGAAAACAATTGCGACAGTAGCTCGCAGAATTATTTAGATATGTAACAATATTATCAATTCATTGGAAAATTGGAGAAAACACCAAACAATCATATCTTTATCGTGCTGCTAACTGTACCCCTTTGCATCTATTCTAGCCTTATGTTTTTTGAGAAAGCCTACTTAAATCGAAGAACAATTCTGCTGCTTATACATCTGAAGGAATCGCTTGATCTTTCCAATAGATCATATGTGTCCTTTTGCAAAATAGACTTGACTTTTGGCCATTGCTTTTGTCCGCTCTCCCGATTGCTGACCTTAGAGCACCTGAGCCATAGGAATTTCTGTGAGGAAAGCGTAATGAGCTTCGGATTCCTTGACATAATTTCCTTTTGAGGTCTCCCTCTTCCTGTTTGCCTTCTTCGTCCTCTTCGCGCAGACACATCAACTGGAGACGCCATCTGTAGTAATCCTTGAAATTCTTCTTGCTTGGATTCGACTGTACTCTCGGCCCACATTCCCTTGATGAAACGAATTTTGTGACTGCATGTCGTCATCTTCGATGCGATCATCTTAATTGCGGAGTAAATTCACTTCCGCTGACTTGTCATCGATCACTTGATTTGATGGTGCTCGAAGATGGCTCTGTTCTGACGGTGCGAATCTTTAAATTTCTTGCTCGGCTGGGGGTAGGATCTGTCCATAAATTTCTCGATTTTTCCACCCTTGCCTCGTCAGGCATAAGCCTTAGATTTAGTACTGCATCCTACAAAAACGCCTCGTTTTGATCTTGGCTCAAACTTGCCTTTCCCAGGGGCATTATCCTTCACGTAGACTTCAGTTCCAAAATGCCTGAAGTTTGAGACATCTGCAATTGTTCCGCACCAAACATCAAATTTTGTTGGGGAGAATATCGTAGTAATCGAGCAGCCCGCCTAGGCAAACTGCTCGAGGAACCTTCACGAAAAGGATAATGGGAAAATAGGAGAAAGTAAAAGGGACCAAATCAAAAACTTTGCTAGTCCCCGGAAAAAGTGCGGGATATTACAGGCAAATCTTCATGCAAAACAACACCAGGCCCCTGTTAAACAATCTTCTTTCTGCGAAGTTTGTTTGCAAGAGAATTAAACTATCCATTTAAATTACTTCGCAATGGGAGGTAAATACTATTCGCAATAATTAAATAATTCCCTCCACTTCAGCACCTCTTTCTACCTGCAAGAATCTTTTCATGATCTACTGGCCGCGTCAATCCTGCAATATGATCGTCACCTAGAAGAGAGTCGTTTACCTGTTCGATATTTCAGCAATCCAACCTACAATATGAACATAAAGATCTCGAATGTCGCATGGGACCGGTCAAAATCTATGGGGATGATGCAGCTAATGCAAAACTACGGAGGTCACGGTTAGCGCCATCAATACGCACCTTATTACACGAGGCGTGCCTCTTACGCAAGTGCAGTCAGCAGTTCGCAGTATTCGCGTCAATTGAATGTGCCATTATATGGAGCGCAGTGCTCAGCAACTTCATCTGGATCTGGTCCAGCATCTGCGTATTATGCTCCATCTGAACAATCTGAAAGCAACGCAAGTTCATTGAGTAGTGGCGGCGGCGAACAGATCAATCAGCCTGTTACATTGCAGATTAATAATTGCGATTGTTATTTGAATGAGAAAAGTTTAAGGCATTACCTCTTGAGCCAACTAAAACCCATTACGCCTACTGTGGCGTTGGCACTTGAGGGAAATTCTTATGCAAAAGTATCTATTCCGAACGCTCATCTTGCGGAACAGGTCGTCTCGAATTTTGATCGAAAAAGTTTTTGGTCACAAACGCATGATGATTTCGTATACAAGACACTCTTCATCGACTGAAATCAATACGTTGAGATGGCTAGTAGCTGGCCTACTTAAGAACGTTCGAGTATGGAGACAACAAGAGTTCCATTTAACAGCCAAAATATTGATTAATATCATCGTTGTGGCGGCAAACAATCGAAAAATAAAATGTCTGATAAATGTGAAACCAATCAGCAAACTAAGTTGTGCCGAAGTAATTTGCAAAGTTTACAGCTTCAACAACAGCAGCAATGGAATGCTCGACAATCGGTTCATGATTACCACTACCAGCGGAACCCCATATCAGCAAAAATTACGAAACTAAAATCGGAAGCGTAATTGAAAGAGATATTTCCAATGAAATTTGGAGGATTCCGTTCCGGCACGAGAACGAGAGGTGAGAACTTGGTTTCGTCGACGACAAGTAGCTTGGCGGTTGGCGACAATGGGGAGTTGCTGGTTGATCGCGAACGGCGACGGTGATTGGAACAACCAAAAGAAATTTTGCGTGACGGAGAGTGGAAGCGGAGTGAGGGCTTTTTGGTGAACGGTTGTTCAAGTCCAAGAGAACAACCGTTCTCGATTTACAACTTAGCCGTGGCCCACCATTAAATGTGAATTCGTCCGCGACTGTGATCAAAGTAACTTCTCATCGTTATTGCAAGTCATATCGTAATCTGAACAAAGCCTTCAAAAGTTTGCATTGTACAGTGTCACGATGGGAAAATTTGCACCTATTACTGTAAACATCGTAATTGGAACTCATTTTCGAACATAACCTCATGCTCAGTGGTTTTAATGGATTTAATGTTTGTCAATATCTCACTATCCGGCAGTTAATAATTGTGAAGTAATAGTTTATTTCTTCAATCTTGATGTTCATTTTATGTAGGTCGAGTTCTAATAGTCCAAAAATTTGTCTAAGTCTGACGCTTGAGTCCAAACAGCGAAACGAGTTTTGTTGCGTAGTTCTGTCGATCGCTCATCTGTCGGGAGTAATTCGGCCAAATTACATAACGAAGCAAAAAAATTGTCGAAGAGGATGAAGTAGCTCGAGCAGAGCCAGTATTCCGTCGCGAAAACCGATGCCCTTGCGAGAAGGGAATTATTACAGTCTTGTCGCGAGAAAGAGATTGGAAAGTGGGAAATTTTGTCGGAAGACGGAAATTTTCTCGTAGTACAAAGGAAATAGGCGACAGTCGACCCCACGCTGTTCATCCGGGCACCGTACTGCGACATCACCGATTGCACGCCGTCCGTGTAAGGCATAAGTTCCGATGGAAAACTACTGAGCGACGGCGATCGCGGGTTAACAAGCCACGCCTCCTCCGATTCTTCCGCATTACGAGCACGTGACAATTCTGGCTTAGTGAGAGGGATGGATGGTTGTCGCCAATCGGACCGCATCTTCACGGGTTGCCAACAACAAATTTACTTAATTGAGATTCAGCGTTCTACAGCACAGTTTGTGTTGAAAATATACATTGAAAAAGAAAACAAGAATATTTCTTGAACAAAATTACTACTACATAAATATTAACACCTTGAAGCAAATTAACCGCCTTTGCTAAACTAAAACACGAGGGCGGAAGTCTAGTAATAAAAATTCAAATGAAGATGCATTCATAATTTCTGTCAAAGTATCTAGCAGCTAACTTGTTCGCAGTTGTATGATGGTGACATGTTTATGGCTATGGATGATACACTTTCAACTAGACAGGAATTCTTTCAATCTGAAAGTCTAGTACTATGCATCGTGTAATATTTTTTTTTGTCATTAGGAACTTTAGCTGTAATTGTTCAAGTTTTCAGGCACTCCTAACCCCACCAACCACAAGCGATCGACGAAGGAGTGGGTAAGTACCTTGCTTTTTCCTTGTTTGTATCAAAAAAGAAAAATATTTATTGAATTTAGACAAATTTGTTTACAGTGATTTTATAAATTAAACACGTTTATTGAATTTAAACGAATTTTTTTTTACGACGATATGAGAAAAGAAAAATATTTATTGAATTTAAACGATTTTTTTTACAATGATGTTATAAATTAAACATATTTATTGAATTTAGACAACCTTTTTTTCGATGATATTATAAATTATAAATATTTATTGAATTTAAAAAAAAACAGAATAAAAAAATAAGTAGATAAAAGAAGCTAAAAATTCAGTCTTTCCGTTTGGAACCTCGAACAAGTATGGGACCCGCCATGTCGGCTCCCTCCTCCGCTCATGAGCTAGCCTTCCGGTGAGCTTTCCCCCTTTTTCCGCCTGTTACAGGTGCTCTCGCAGAGATGCTTGGCCTTCTACACCCGATATGGGGCAAGACATCAGTTTTGGATTTCGATCCGGTTGGGAGAAGTGCGTGGGGGCACCGCCACCACCTGGATGCCCACCTCTTATTTGCGCGCCGTGACCGTTCTCGGCAAAGAAGAAATCGTCTCGCGTCTCGTGCGCGGTTAACCGGTTATTCATCGTCGCTTTTTTCGTAATCCCTTTCGGTAGGTTACCTAGGCCATTGACGCCTAGAGGTCAATCGCTTCTGCATCTTTTGGTTGTCTCCGGTTACCTAAAAACAACGTAAGTTTGAAAAATATTTATTAATGTGCCCTTCTGCTGTGGGGAAAAGAACCCGCCCCACGACGCCACAAAGCTAGCTTGCCAGCGCACTTACGCGTCCCCAGAAAAGACCATTTCCAGCGTAGCACTAATTCCGCTGGCTGGGGCAGCAGACCACCGTTGCAGTCCTTTTCGGGCATTTATCAACCATCTAAAACACTACAATATGGTGCTGTGAAGCGACGCAATATTCCGTGATTTTCGTGGATGGCATCGAGTTTTCGATTAAGATATGTCCATTATCTGTTTCCAGTGTTTTGATTTTGATTTGTTGTTGCGTGCTTACCCTGGCTCGATATCTCTCGAATTCGCTAGTCATCTGGTTCTTCTGTCAAATAAATCTCACCTCACACCAGCCTGAGTGATCCTCTATAAATGTCATAAAAAAAAGACTCTTTCTCATCGATGCAGTCCTCATTTTTCCACACACATCTGAATGAATATGCTCACCCCATTTTGATGTTCTCTGAGAACTATTTGGAAAGGACACTGACTTCACACTCGAATTATTCTTCTCTTCATTGTGACTCGCACCCACGATGGATCCCGATATAATACCTGCTCGAAGATCTTGGATAATCAAATGTCCCATCCGCACGTGCCAATCCTACAATGAATTGTCAAGTAGTATTGTTTCAGTTTGACGAATTTGTTGCATTCTTGCGCGAATACATCTTCGAAGTCGAGTTCGTTTCTTCGTTTCTCCACGCGAATTAACTATCTCGGCTTTTGATTTGTCGAACATGAGTTGACGCCCCTTGTCTGTCACTTTTCCAACCGATACAAGATTCATTCTCAAGTCGGGCATGAATAAACCGTCACTCCGTTTGATCGTCTATTTCTGACCATTTCGCTCCGATTCGAAACACACTTCTCCGTTACACACTGTGTCGGTGGGCCCTGTTTGCTAAATTCAATTTTCCGCGATCAATCCCTTCATAAATGTCCGAGAACATCTTAGCATCTTAACATATGTGGGAAGTGTATCCACTATCGACACACTACTATTTGGCGCCTCATTTGTCGAAATTCAACAATCCTACGTTCATCGGGGTATGTCGATAAACTCACATCTTCAACATATTTAGATTGTTCGACCGCCTTCTTTGTGCAGTTTTTCGTGCGGCGTCCTATTTTGTTACACTGGTAGCATTTTAGTTTCGTATCCTTGTTTTTAGCAAAACTTCTGCCTTCTTTTCGGCCGTCTTCCTTTTGGAATTCTCGAATTTATTCACAAACATGCATACATAGTCTTTGACACACATTGCGCGTTCGGTAACGAGTCTCGACTCGCCTCGCGATAATATCGAAAATGTATGACAACTAATAATTCTTGATTGATTTCAATGTTCAGTTCCGCCAACTTGTCTACAATACCGAGAACGATCGAGAATGTTCCCGAACACCATAACTATCTTGCATTTTCGTCGATATCAATGTGTTTAGTAACACCGCTTGTCAAACAGGACCTTTCCACTGCAAGGTTTCTACGAGTTTTGTCCATATTTCTTTAGCAGTTTTACAATTCTTGACCTGTTTGTTCCCAGACGGGCTCATTGCAAGAATTACGTCCGATTGTGTTTTCAAGTCTGCGTTCATCCACCGCTTTGACGCAACCGCTGTTGTCTCGTCACCTTCCAAGAATTCTGGTTTTACATTTTCTCCGTTCACATATGCCCAAGCATCATTTTTAATTAAGATTTTGCGTATCTAAAGATGTGTCGTAGTTGTCATCTTTATTTATCGGAATAAAGGACTTCGAGGCAAATAGCCGTCGCGAATGTTCTCGCACACGCGTCTATTTCTCGACACTTTTTTTTTATTTCCGTTGGCGTTCTGGGCCCATAACCTATTGATAAAAGATCTGGCCGATGAGACAAATCGATATGACAACGACTTTCAGAACTAAAATACTGTCGCTATTACGGTTCGCGGCCGATGAAGTTAATGTCCCGGGAAAGTGAAAACGCACTGCCTTTTAAATTACGTTAAAAGAGTTTATTTACTAAGAATGCACAAAAACTCTAACTCCACTATTTTACAAATCGCACTTTAATTTACTTTTCACTTGTACTATCAATTTATGTTTAAAATGTCTTCAAATATATCACGAAAATCTCAATTTTGCTATATCCCCCATTCATTCAGCTCGGCTTTATATAGTGTCTCTAGTCATTCAATCCATTTCTCGTATATTGGCGAATGTTCTGCCGAGAACTACCTGGGATATTCGAGAAATTCTGAATACACGCAGTGACGTTACTTTCAGATATTGATCATGGATCTACTTGGTCCATTCTTGTGCTTTCGAGTACACGCTTTTGACATCATTCTACTTTTCTTTAATGCTTCTTTTCAACCAATTTTGACCATGATGTTATTAACAGTTGCGACAACAAATGCGACAGTAGTTCGCAGAATTATGTGGACATATAACAATACATATATTGAACAATTACAATTATGTTACAGTTTCGCGGTACGAGACTCTAATTAGCACTGACTTAACTATAAGAACTCGATCGCGCTAGTGTTCAAAGAAGAATGACGCCCTCAGCGTCGATACAAAGCCGTTGAATCGCATCGCTTATCTTCCAACATATATCAAATTATATCCATTTTTTACATCTTAATAAACCTTGACAAACTACCGACATCTATCCATACGATAGTCTGGCGATTAAAATTACACTATAAAAATTTACAATAATACTTAAAGTGGGTCACGTGGTCCCTCCCTATAAATTATCCTCAAACCATAATACAAACCCTTCCTCACGTCATTTATCTCACTAACCAATAACTCTGAGAAACTGTTTATTTATCAGTCTCACTTTAATTGGACAAGCATAAATCACTATCACTTAACCCCAAGCCATATAAATAAATGGACGAGCAACACATAAATACCTTACGCTCTCGAAACTATATGATTCCCTCTGCTTCTCCTTCCCCTTTATTTCCCGAGAGGTTTTTCTTTCCTCTCTTCAGAAGAATCATTCCCCCCACTGACACCCACGCACACCCACAAAGTTTCGTTTCACGCGCAAACGATCGCGCCTTCAGTTTGAGTACAACTCAGCAAACGTTCTCTCACAACACAACAAACGTAGAGGTTGGAAAAGTCGTACGTCAAAGCTGATGAAAATGCGTAACTTTTAAATAAAAAACGTGAACTAAAGTGCCGATCTCGTACACGCGATCTTCAAAATCAAAATCTTTATAAACGTGAACGTGTTAAGCGCAAAAACACGGAGTGAAGTTAAATGCAACAACACAACAAACGTTCTCTCACAACACAGCAAATGTAGAAGTTAGAAAACTCATGCGTCAAAGCTGATGGAAAATTCGTAAGTTTTGAATAAAAAAAGAGAACTAAAGTGCCGATTTCGTAAACGCGATCTTCAAATCTAAAAATGTTGTAAACGTAAACGTGTTTCGGAGTGAAGTTAAGTGCAAAAATAAAAACATCACTTCAAACCTCAACTTCACACAACTTAAGCGATGGTTGCTAATTGCTTTGGCTCTCGTGACCGGTTGCGGATCCAGTACTCTCTATATCTATGCTTAACCCACAAACAACCACCTTGACAAACTTCCAAGGGAGTTCCGTTGTAGTCGGGGCAAATATCGAATTCATTGGCCAGTGCCTTTAGCTTTGGCTAATTTATCAACTAGAATTTTATCCGGTCGACTACATAACCAGCCCAACTTTTTGACATTTGCTTATGTAGCGCTTATTTCTGCTTATGTTTCATTGTATCCCTGGCTAGAATGGATGAACCAGATAAAACTTCAACAGCTTTTTCACGTTCACGAACCTCATCAGGACGAGGTACTTTTAGTCTTGCGCTTTCCAATTACTAAGTAACGTTCCATTTTAATCGTTAAGTGCACACGTTAAAAAAGAAAACTACACACGTACAACAAAACACTCGATCATATTACTTGAATTATTGTATTTGAATCCTCGTGTTTTTGCGCTTTCTCGAAATGATGTACAAAATTTACTTTTCCAATCACGCAAATTAAAAATTACACAAACAAAAAGCGTTTTGTAGTTATAAAGCATATATATATTTCTAGGGTAAGTGATCCCTCCCTCTTCATCACTGTCCTTGTTTTTTAATTTGCGTGATTTGAAAAGTAAATTTTGTATATCACTCGATCATAATTATTCGTCAAACGAAAGAATTATTACGCCGAAAAAGAAATGCAAATCCTCTGTTAGTGAAAAACACTTGCACATGCCTACTAGTGCTCGTGAAGTTTGGCTAAGCCAACGCACATAGAAAAAATGGCCAGCCTAACGGTATTCAACCTTCGAAGATCAATTTGAGTATGTATAAGCGTTCCCAAATGTTCTCATGGGGAAAAGTAAAAAACAGATTAAATCGACAAATATTGCCCTGCATAAGCGCTTGATGGAATGCAAGACGATGAGCTTTCCCCTTTCTCATTAAGTATACGTACATGCAAACATGTTTGCTTAACTGGCATGCTTGGAAACAGTTTTCCTTTTACATCGAAAGATACCAGAATTTCATCCTGATCAATGTGGTTGATATCTTTAAGCTTCTCAATCAATTCCCTCCTATCCTTCACTGAATGACTGCTCCAAGGATTTCCCCATTTGTTGTATTCCTCTAAAAGCCACTTTGCGATTCGGCTTGTCGGCGCATTTGTGGCGGTGATGATCTCTCGCATTTCATTCTCAGGCTTATGGATCTTCGGTAGACAGTTTATCCGTGGAAGCACTGGGTTCGTGACACGAAGCATGATCTTGTTGGGTATGACGTACTTGCAGTCGGTAAGAGCTTTTTCCACTCTTCGAACAGAATCTGGTAGAGGATTGTGTATTAACTCGTAGTACTCTCCTTTGTTCAATTTCTCCAGCACTAATTCATCATATTTTTCCTTGTCCATGATGACTACCTTCTTACCTTTAAGATCAAATACCCATTTCTCCTTAAGCTGCTTAACCAACTGATGTTCTTTCCTTTGCTGATTGATTTTCTCTGCTTTGATGGTCCGAATAGTTTCCACTCTATCGCTTGCTTCTCCTCTTGAGGTAGGAATTTAATGGCTTCTTCTACGTCCATCACTATATCTTCCTTCGGTAGGTTCCCATTGCGGACAGCGAAGTTTAAGCCGTTATTCAGTAGAACAAGCTGTTCCTTAGTGAACGATTCCGTTGATAAATTCACCACAAAGTATCTTATCACGTCGACTGCTTTTTTCTGTTTACTTTCTCGCTTCGCTAGTAAGTTGCTCAGTTTGTTATTTAGTATTTTCTTCTTTCTATCTTTTTCACCATCGAACGCTCGTTTTAATTTATTTATTAATTTATTCCGTCTTATAGACTAAATAATCCAATAACAAAATGGAACGCAAAGAATAATTACAGCAATATTTAAATGAAAAAGAATAATAAAATGTCGATAATTGAAAGTTAAACTAGTAGTCAGTCTCTTAGTTTTTTCTTAAATGCTATGTAAGAAGAGGGGAAAGGACCAAGCTCGAGATTTTATGATTTCGCACGATTCTTAAAATTGGTGAATGGAAATATAAATCAGTTCTAGCATAATAAGAATTCATCCGAGATGAACGAGATGTTTGTCGGAAACGCAGCTCAGAAAAGATATTTAACGGGACTTGATGGTAGCAGAGTTTATACAAAAAACATTGGTCTAAATAAGTTCGTCGGGATATTAGAGATGGAAGAGATAAGAAAGATTAACGACTTTCATAGGGCTGATACGGCAAGTTAAACTTAAGGAAAAGAAAACGCGTGAACTTTCTTTGAGCAGTTTCTAAAGAAGATACGAGATAGGAATATCAGGGGGATCAGATAACAGAATAGTATTCAAGCAAAGGGCGAACAAGACAAACAAATAGGCGGACAGAAGAAGAGATGCTAAGATGCTATTGAATTTATGTACATGCCTAAGGTTAAACCCGGAAACTCTAGATGCCTTAGTAATCACATTTAAAATATGTGCATCAAATTTGAGTTTTTGATCAAAAGTTACTCCAAGGTCTTTAGGACTGAACACTTCAGAGAGCAAAGCATCATTTAACATATAATCAAAATAAATAGAGTCCTTGCGAGAAAAAGTCATTTTATGACATTTAGTAGTGTTAAGACATAAATAGTTTGAAGCACACCATTTATTTAGAGCATTCAGAGCAGTTTGGAGGAGCTGACAGTCTAAGTGGGATTTGACTGCTCGAAATACTTTGAAGTCATCAGCATACAAGAGGCAAGAGGAATTAATTAAAAAGGGAAGATCATTTATGAACAACAGAAAGAGAAGAGGCCCAGGAATTGAACCTTGTGGAACGCCAGATGAAGGATAAATAGGACTAGACGTAGTACCAGAGAGACTTACTCGACAGGGACGACACGATAGATAAGATGACATTCAAGATAGAAGAGCACCCGAGATGCCAAGAGCTTCAAGCTTACGACAAAGAAGTAAATGATTCACAGTGTCCAAGGCTTTGGAGAAATCGGTGAAGATCACATCAACTTGCAGTTGGTTATCCAAAGCTCTTGCAGTACTATTTGTGAACTCAATCAAATTAGAGGCAGTGGAGTATCCTTTGAGAAAGCCATGCTGCTCTGGAGCAATAATAGGGTCTAATGAGTTTGAGAGTCGATTATGAACCAACCGTTCAAGTAACTTTGGAAAGCAGGAAAGTAAGGAAATACGGCGATAATTGGAAACTGACGTTGGATCACCACTTTAAAAATAGGCACAATGTTAGCTGTTTTCCAAGGGTTTGGGAAAGTACCGGTACTCAAATTTCCATTGAAGAGGAGAGATATAGGAAAACTAAGCGACGAGGCTAACGACTTTACAAATATGTTTGGCAAACCATCCGGCCCAGGGCTGATATTAGGATCAAGAGCATTGATCAAAGCTTCGACTTCAGATGCATCTGTACAAATAAAGGAAATTGGGATGGGAAGATGATTAGGTAAGACAACAGGATGCACAGCTGCAGCGGGAGGAGAAAAAGTTGAAGAGAAAAATTGGGCAAATGAGTCAGTAACTTCCTGAGGAGAAGAAACCTCTATACCATTCCAACGGACCTTACTAGGAATGGAAGAAGAGGATTTCAGCGACCTAATATAAAACCAAAAAGGCTTTGTATTATTAGCCACAAGAGAGCTATCAAGACTACTGAAATAATTCTTCAGAGCATATCTGATCTCTTTTTTGGCAATAGCACGCAGCCTGCTAAAATTACATCTTGCTTCAATAGTGCCGAGTGTTTTAAAGACACGATGTGCCTTATCTTTTGCTCGTAGGGCACTAAGCACTCGCTTTGTAAATCAAGGCTTTTAATTTGCTTTACGGAATGTCTGAAGAGGCGTATAATAGCGAATAAGATTATAAATATATATGTAACATTTATCCAAAGCAGCCTCTAAAGAAATCTAGCCAGTTGACTGAAAGTAATTCTGTATTAATAGCTTCATAATTAGCTTTAAAAAAGTTAAGTTTTGGAGCAGGATGAGGTTTGTTAAATTTAATTTCACCGACTATAAGATCTATAGATAAAGGAGGATGGTGTCGATCAGGAGGAACATACGGATATAAGACTTGAGATACAGAAAAGTAGTTAACTGGAAAATTTGATAGAACAAGGTCAAGGAGACGACCATTAGGATTGCGGATATGGTTAAATTGAGAAAAGGAGCAATGAGATAGGAAAGATGACAGGGTTATAGAAAAAGGGTCAACTGACGAGATAGAAGGAGTAGGACAATTTTTCCGCTCTATGTATGGTAAGTTAAAATCCCCGCAAACTAATATTTTGACGTGAGGGTGTCGCAAAACTAGATAAGAAGATAGATCATCAAAAAACGTCTCATAAACAATTAAAGGTGAATTACAAGGAATATAAATAGACAAAATCAAGAACTCTGTATTATGAGGGAGAGAAATTTTGATAATAACACATTCTAAAATAGGAGAAAAACAGAAATCAGAACAAGGAGAACTAGGTAGAGCTTTGTTAACTGCAACCAAAACTCCACCACCATCAGCCTTATTAGTATCAATCAGGTCACGGTCACATCTATATACAATATGATCAGGAAACATTTCACTACTCAAAATGTTTCCATTCAGCCAGGTCTCGGAGAGGCAAATAATAGAATCATTTCTAACTTTATAAGAGATAAAGAGTTCCTCAAGCTTGGTCCTTAATTGTCGTACATTTTGGTAAAAAATAGAGAAACACATTTTATTAGGGGAAGAGAAGTTACATTGAAGAGTATTAAGGTTTGAAAATGATTCATTGAGGTTTAAAGATGATGCAGTGGAAAAAACATTATGATTATCAGAACATTCACCAAGATTACTTGTGACTAGAGCTTTGGGATTTCGTTTATTACCACGACGAAAATTTTTTCGTCTCGATTCAAACGGCTTAACAAGTACACCAACAGGGCAGTAGTTCGAATTCAGGACAATATCAGTATTTGCAGAAATCTCCAATTTAAATGAGGCAACTACTTTGTCCGTTAAATTTTCCTTAGTCAACTTATGACAACTAAAGACTTTAACGGATGATCCAAACTTTTTGTTGACATAACACAACAGAAGTTTCGTACGCCACTCTAGATATGAAGATATTCTTCAAAGGTATAGAAGCACGAATGACAGGAGAATCGAGATCTGTTGAGGGAACGAGGTCACTCGATTTCTGATGTTTAAATTGTCAGCTTCCGAAACCGTTAGTTGTTGATTAATAGATAGCGGCTTCAGCACCGACTTACTTCTAGTAACAATTGAGAGACTAGGTTCAATCGATTCTGCAGAATTGTGGTAATCTGGCTGCAATACTAACGCTGGTTGATGCTGCATATCATGTTGAGAATTTACGTTCAGGCTGTCACTTAAGCACAAGGTGGAAAGTTCTGGATTATCCATTGTCTCCTATTAGATAATCCAGCACATCCTCCATTGTTCCTTTCATCCCTGTAATTTGGTTTGCAAGTTTTAGATGGAGATTATATGCTCTTAACGATAAGTCCGACCACTTTGCATGGAGTCGATTTATGTTATCCTTAATCAAATCCATTTCTAACTTTTCCTTCCGTTTTTCCGCGCTAGGTAGATTTAATTTAAACTTTACTGTATGACTTTTAGGGAGAGTTTTAATCTCCTACATGTTCTTAAAAATTTGATGTCCTCACTTAATCTACGTATCTTCTTCTTAAGCTTAATTAGGCCATAAAAATCCGACCTAGACCTGATCGTCATTTTCAATTATTTGAATCCTCGGTGTTTTTGCGCTTTCTGAAAATGATGTACCAGTTTACTTTTCCAATCACGCAAATTAAAAATCCACAAAACAAACAAAAAGTAGTTATAATGCATATATATATTTCGCGGGTGTTTCCTCTTCATCACTGTCCTTGTTTTTTAATTTGCGTGATTGGAAAAGTAAATTTTGTATATCACTCGATCATAATTATTCATCAAACGAAAGAATTATCACGCCGAAAAAGAAATGCAAAACCTCTGTTAGTGAAAACACTGCACATGCCTAATAGTGCTCGCGAAGTTTGTTTAAGCCAAAGCGTATGAACTATCAAGCGAGTTCACATAGAAAAAATGCCCAACCTAACGGTATTCAACCTTCAAAGATCAATTTGAGTATGTTTAAGCGTTCGCAAATGCTCTCACGGGGAAGAGTAAGAAAGAGATTGAATCGGCAAATATTGCCCTACATAGGCCCTTGAATGGAATGCAAGACGCTGAGCTTTGCCTTTTCATTAAGTATACGTACATCCAAACCGATGTCAAGGTCAAAGTCAAAATCGCTTTATTCAATACCAATCGTTATAAATTTTAAAAGAACAACGCAAATTCCAAAATAATAAAACTATGAAAAACTTAATGGCCCGAATGGCTCTCTAAATTTATGCGTTATCAATGAAACACATTTAATGAAAAAAAAAACACTAGCAAATTTAAATTAATTAAGATTATTACATATTTTTTGATTCAATTGGAAAAGGGAGAAAAAACCAACCAGTATTATTCAAAAATTACTTATACTGAAATCTATCCCTAATTTATAATACAAATAACAACACTAGATGTAGCAAAAATGAGATGAAACTAAAAACTAAGTAACGAGAAAAAGCACAAAAACAGAAAATAAACACGAATAATTTAGACATTGTCATTCAGCCTCCAATACCTAGATTGCTCCGTCTCATGTTGACCAGCCTCAACAAATCTAGCAAACGAGTGAACTCAGATTCGGAGGATATTTTATCTTCTTATCGGTGGCCCGACTGGGACGCCGTCAGAATCAAAAACATATCGATTCATGTCCAAATACACGAATGTTTCCGGAGGAACGAAGCCAGTAGTGAGGCAAGTCACAATATACCCGTCTGTACGGTGGAACGGCTGTGAAATCCAGGGGTTTTCACTCACAGTTACAGATCTTGCGATATGATTCCGAAGAAGTTTCAGTATGAAGATATCGACTCTTGTCAATTTAGTGGTTTGATAGATTTTTCTATTCGATATATAGTGCTTCCAATCCATCTCAGGCTTTCTGTACAAACCAGTACATGCACGAAGACATTTTCTTTCGAAAACTCTTAATCTTTTCGTGGTATTAGCACTCCGGTTGTACCAGATCTGACATGCATATGTCAAAACAGGTCTAACCAGGGTCTTGTATCAAATAACTTTGACTTTTCTATCAATGTATCTGGAATGAAAGAGTCGTCGAAGGGCCATGACTACTTTTTCTGCTTTACTGAGTATGATTTTGACATGTTCAGTATAGTACAGATACTGATCGAGATGAACACCGAGGTATCTAACGCAGGATTTATGTGGAGCCCGTTCTGAACTACGCTCACCAGCCATAATGTGGAAATCCTGCCAATTACGTTTCAGGTCTTGACTAGCCCCCTGCAGCGTTGTCCGAAACAAAATTGTTTTGTACTTCTGCGCATTGATTTTCATTCGCCAATTGTCGGTCTAGAGCTGCACATCATTAAACATTTTTTGAAGATTGCTTTGAACTATTGTAGCTTTCCGGTCAGCCGTATAGATGATCAGATCATCAGCAAACGCTGCCAATGATCGCGTTGGCGAGACGTTAAAATCAAGGTGTTCAATAGCTTGCGAATGAATATTGAGAAAAGCAGAGGTGCAGTAACTGTTCCCTGCTGTAGACCATTCAAGACTTTGAATTCGCGCATTGTTGTCGGATTTCCATCAGTTACAACAAATGATTTCCCGTATAACATATTGCACATCATGGCAACAAGGTGTCTGGGGAACCTGTCCTGAAGGAGTTTAAAAACTAGTCCATCTAACCACACCGTATCGAAGGCTTTCTCCATATCAATGAGACATGCTCCAACACATTCTTTGTTGTTTAGTTTCCAACAGATGTCTGAGGTTACTTTCGTTATCGCATATATGGTCGAATGCCTGGCACTAAAACTAAATTGGCAATTCGGCATCAACTTATATTTCTCAATGTGGGCGTTTAATGCTCTGTTGAGTATCACTTCAAACACCTTGCTGATATTAGGCAGCAAGCTGATTGGGCGATAGCTTTTAGGGCATGAAGATTCTTTTCCTTTCTTCAAGATCGTAAATACCTTAGCCTTTTTACTCATTTGGGAAATATGAATTGTTCAACATGTTGTTGAACAATATGCAATAATTCCTAATAGCAACATCAGGCAAATGTCGGAGAACTATATTTGGAATACCGTTAGTACCACATGATTTCCTGTTGTTTATTCTGCGAAATGAGACAGAAGTCTTCATAGCTGACAAAATAATCAACAAGATTCAAGCTCGGTATGAGTTCAGATGTTAATGTTTCATTGAAATGAAGAATTGATTGGCCGTTCAGGCTAGAATTAAAGTCGGAAATTTTTGCTTCAACGACCTCTGAAAATATTTCATTCCTTCTCTCTGGGTTTGGTAGATGAAACAATTCAAAATGTGTTCCCATCAGGGCAAGTTTCTGCAATCCATCACATATAATCCTGCTTCCATTTCTATCCAGAGTCGTACTATCAATTTCGATACCAGCCTTATCGAGAAGATTTATCTCATCACTAGTGACTCCAAGATACGATACCTTCACTCGAGACCTTACGGAATAAGTTATTCACTTTCGTGAAAACGCCATCTGGGTCCTGTGGGCTAATACCCCTCAATTTTTCCGCCCATTGATTGCTGACCTCACTCCTGAAGTATGACCGGATAAAGTTCCGGACATTCTTCAGGTGAAATTTCAAGAAGGACAACGAGGGATGGTTGTAATCCAAAAATCGTTGATAAATATTGTTGACGCGTGTGAGAAGAAGGCTTTTCAATCTTTTCAACCTTGCGATGGTTGGTGTTTCATATCCTTCCATATTGTTTCGATGTTTAATCTTGGGAACTACTTCCTCAATCGTTTCCAACGTCAGCTTCTCTAACTTTGACAAGTAGAGATCTATTTCATCGTCAGTTAGATTTCTGTTATTAGGAACCATTGAGCAAGCGTCGCTATCATCAGAAGGAGGACATTGCTCCTGCTACTTTCGATTAAACTTCTTTTGAAACTTTCCCCAGCTATTTTGAAATTCAACCGATGGTGTTCATGTTGAACTGTAATGAGGAAGACATCATCCCTTTGATGATTGATTTCCATTACGATTGCGTTATGGTCGCTATTAAAGCTGAATTCAATTCTGCGTCAGCAATGCAGAGTTTCAAATATGAATTTGTTCTACGGTATGTTGGGAACTCCGACCCATATAGGTTGCACCTGTATTCAATTTGGTTCTCTGTTATCCACGATTTCAGGAATACACCTCTTGGATTATTGGTGGCGTTTAGCCATGTGATGTATGCTTGGCATTCAGGTCACCGGCAAAAATATAATAAGTATGCAGCCTGTTCAATTCGAGTATTCCAAACAAGGAATTGAGTTCCTCCTTGAACTTGAGAACATTTTGACCAGTTGCATAGGCAGAGATAACGAAGAGGTTATCCCCACATGGCAGTGAAATTTTGATGACGAACAAGAAATTTTGATGACGGACAAGAAATTTAAAATTTTTGAATTCGACTTTTTCAATATTTTGGAAACAATAGGGTCTTCTAACCAATATCCCGGTGCCACCTCCCGCATCACCTATTACCATATCGTTTCTTACGAATGCAAAATCTTGGAATTCGATGGAATGCCATGAATTGAGGTGGGTTTCAGTGAGAAGCATGGTGTCAGGCTGTTAGTTAACAATAAATTCAAGGAGATAATCACGTCGATGTATAGCAACGATAGAGTTGACGTTGATCGATATGAGACGAAGCCTATCCACGGTCGACCTTCTTGTCGCAAGGCTTTGACTGAAACAAAATCAATATCTGGGGCAGCTTACATGCAAACCGATTTTGTACATGAAAGCTTAGTCCCAAGTAGATAGCGCTTTGACGTTTTATCTCAAATGGAAACAAATGATGATAAACGCGCTCTATCTTGTGCAAGTTTATTGCTTGTTTCATTCAAAGATTTTCCCACTTTAACTTGGCTGATCAGCTGGTGAACTTGCTTGTTAAGTCTATATGCTCTATCCTAGGCTTTAACGTTTAATTCATTTATCCACTTCTATGTATTTGGATCTGTTTTATATTAGGAAATGTTTAAAAAAACTAAAAAATTGATATACTAATCATTTGTGACGTTTGTGAGCGTGGCCGTGGAATACCCTCCTTAATCTTTTGTTTTGTCGGAAAGGATGCGCGAATAGCTTGAATGAACTAGTGTTTCACTTGTTCTATATGAACAAGCTCAGTAACCGTTTTTGATCCTATTTTCCATTAAATAAACTTCGACTAAAATAATCCTACATACTTGCTTTAAATAACATAATTTATAACTAAGCAAACTCACTCTTTACTATCGTTGGTTCTTCTTTAACAAACTCCACCGTTTCCGTGTAAACCGAATCGTCGTCTTCTGTGAACGTTAACTTCCGTTTTCGTACAGAATTCTGAATAATGTTCGCTTGGAGTTCAATTGTTTGTGTTTGTGTCTGAGCATTACTTTCGCTAGTGACTGTTCGCACAGTAGCAGGCAACGCTTTGACTAATTGCTCTTCTATTATTCGTTGATCAATTGGTGGCTTATTTGATTTTGACTTTTCCTTTTCCTCCGACGTTAGGCCTTGAACTGACAACAGCTCTGCTGTTTGTAAAAAAGATTGAAGCGCTTCTTGTTGAACATTGACTTCGCCCTTAAAATGTAAATATTAACAAAAGTTGCTACACCTATTGATCAAATCTACTTACTTGATACATAAATTCTATTATTGCTTGTAGATCCTCGAATTTAATAAATTTAAATATTATCACGGGATGCGGACAAGGGTTTTCTTTGAAAATTTCTTTAAAGTAGCCGCTACATGCCGACAAGAGCAACTTGTGCGCCTTTATTTTACGGCCGTCACAGCACAGCGTCACATCAACAAAGTCATCTTGCGAACGTAAGTTGTCGAAAGCGTAAGTTATGTGGCTCTGATAATTGTTCCAACGTAAAGAAAATTGTTGCGAAGTTGCCATTGCACAATCTGGTGTAAGTCTTACACTGCGGATTTAATGTTTAATTGGGAAACTATGATCCCCGATTGAAATTAAAAACTTCACAAGGCGTTTGCCAGCTAAGGGTCTATTTTAACCTATATCTCTTAAATTCGATTCAAAGCAAGATGGACGATAAATAACTAGTACCCGGGTTATATTTTGAAATGATACAACTAAAACAAAACCATCTAGTTCGATAAAAGCGCGAAAATCTGGATTATTTACTAATGGCCTACGAAGTGTCACTTCACCGAGTTCATTCTAAAATGGTTGACTTTGAACAGGGTTACCATAGTTTCCAAGAGCACATAATGTGTCTATGTTTGTCTCTTTCTTCAGAAATTCTTTGTTTTTAAATTTCTAAAAAACTATCTTCTAAAATGCTAAATTTAAATATTAGCCGATGTTATTTTTTTCTTTTCATTACAAGTATTATTATTATTCGATTGTTAATTCATATTTTTTAGCAGAAGTTTCCTTTCCAAGCACATTAATTGCTACCGGCTTCTAAAGACTTTTAAATCGATTGTCCTTGCTTTATGGCACTCCCAATAAGAGGTGAAAGTCAAGTCGACGTTTTACGAAAAAACAATAAGACAAACGAAGTACGTCGTCCAAATGTCAGTGCGCTGTCCTCTTGAGGATGGATGAAATTAAGACAAAGTTTTTGGATCTAATCCATAAACAAGTAAGTAAATTGCCTCCTACATTTGAGCATTATGTATCACACTTTATTCACAGAATCGCCATGTCAAAATTCCGGCGATGGGCTTCTCAGACTACTTCATACAAAATGTCTCGAATACACCAGAATCAACACCAGCCGACCGTAAACCCAAGAAACAGCAACCTCAAGACGATAATACACCTTCAGATCAAGAAGTACTCGAGGGAATCGAGCCAATTTACTACGAGGAAGGAGCTGATTTGGCATCATATGAATTGAAGGTACGTGTATGCATTGAGAACGCGACGCAGAGGGTTGTAAAAATGACGAAATCTATTATGTTTACACGCCTACGTAAATGCTAAAAATTTCATGACCAAAAGCTATTTGCTGATTTCGGGATGAAATCGCATTGGAGATTGGCCTTTTAGATTAACATGCAAATATGTTTAGTCACAAAACATTACAGTTATAAAAATATTTATGCAATTCTATTGATTCAATTAGACTTGGTTGTGTTAGTAAACAAACTAAGGCCGACTTTTATTGCTATCAGATCAGATGGATGATTGGTTTTATTAATTAGAAGCGCAGTAGTCACTGTCTGGTCTTACATAAAATAAAATTATTGGCGATTATATACCGCACAAAAATATTGACGAAAACCGGAGCAAATTGATAGTTGGTGTAGAATGGGTCGAATTTACTGTTCCGCAGAAATTTAGTCATGATAAAAAACTTTTAAGAAGAAATTTTTCAAATTCAAATGCGCTTTATTGATTCAATCGTTATAAATTTTATAAAAACATAAAGCTAGTTTTAAAACATTAAAGTACTCAAAAACAATGGCCTTTAAACAATATTCGACCAAAAAATTAGTAAAACAAAACAATTTCAAATGTTATCAAATGGAAATTACGAAATATTAATTAATTGGAGAAAAAACCAACCAACTCTATTAAAAATTAAATATGACTAAACAACACAACTAAAGAGATTACTCTGAGCTTAGAACTAATATGTATCAACCTAATTCTAATAAATTTATCAAAGCAAGTTGGAAATGTTGCCTCCTCGCACCCCCCATCCGGATCAAGGTCCTTTGTAGACGGGGCCATGGTATTTTCAATTTACATGAAAAATTCATATAAAAAAATTTATATGAATTTTTCATGTAAAATTAAAAAAAAATGTTGAGGAAGGCCACTCTACCCGGCAAGAGCTCCTGGAAATTCAAAAAAGGAAGGAGATGCAGCCCGATGGCTAGCTCAGAAGAGGAGTAGCCAGCCACCGTGGCGAGTCCCATACCCAGTCGAAATTTCAGAAATGAGAAGACTGAGTTTTATCGTTAAACAGTTCATTTTTATTCTTAGATTATTCAAACAATTTTTTAATAAATGCAACGCAATTATTTAACTGATTCAGTTAGCTTTAGTTGAAATTGTTGAATTTTCATCAGAGGCATATATAATATTTTTATTACTATTGGTTAAATGGAAAAAAATAAGAGAACAAGTTCAGAAAAATATTTTAATTTATTATAAAATTGAAAAATTAATTAGCATTTATTTTCTCTATTATCTTTTCAATATTTGTTTGCTTGGCACTTTTATTGGAAATGTAGTAATCGAGCAGTCACACAAGCAAACCGCTCGAAAACCTTCCTAACTCCTATCCGAAATTTTAATTGCAGATTTTAAAAAAATATTTAATTACTTCCATTCATAATCATAATTTATAAAATAGTTTTCTTTCTTATTATTATTAGTAAATGTAATTTTATATCAAGTTTCCTTTATATTAAATTTAAACGTTTCCCTTTAATTGTAATCTTCATGAGATTTAACTTTTATTACTATTTAAATATTTTTTCATTTTTCTTTACTTCAGTTAATTTTCTTTTTGAAAAAATTGAATCTGTAAATAAAAACTTCGAACATGGGAACACTGATTTAGTGCCTCCCAACGGTGTATTACCTTTCCGAATGCAATCGAGCTCGGCTGAGCGAGCAGTTGGTAATTGTCCGGTAGCGACACTGGAGAAAGGAAAAAGAAAGACAAGCTTTGGACGGATCGTGGAAGTTGAGTTACGACCGCGATACGGCGAGCACGCGGAGAACGGCCGGCGAACAAATAAATTATCTTAAGTAAAACAAGTGTTCGGTATCTCGTTCCCACATGTAAAACTTAATTTCAATGAGCACATAATGTTGTCGATAGTTATATCAAGTGATTGGTCGGAAAACTTTTCGGTTGAATGAAAGACCTGGGAAGAAAAGTGATAGGAAGAGAGTCGCCTTTCTCGTCATTATACATCTTCATTGTCGTCGTCGTGATACTAAACAGTTGAGAAGCAAGTATTTACTTTCGAGCGTGTAACAATCGTGCACAAAGTGTGAAAGTTTCCGAAATTTTACCAAACGCTACGAGCAGGCTCCAGTTTTCCATTTCGCACGAATGTTTTTCTATTCTTCAGCAGTCGCGGTCGTTTCTTCTTAATCTTCTTTTGACCGTGAAGTGTGAGCCAACAACGAGAACTACCGTGCCCCTTTCTTATTAGGATTCGCCCATGAAAGTTCGCAATTGGTGGTGATTTGGGTGGAGAAGAAAAACGTTATCCCCATTACTTGCTCCACGTCTGCTTTATGTATTCCCAACCTATCGCTAATCAATTTTAACCTGTAGACTTTGTGGACTGAACAATCATCAGTAAGGTGAGCGAAGATAATTTATTAGAATGACAGTAATAGGGGATCAAATGTCTCCCGAAATTCCTGAAAAGGATTAACTGGACGACGCACACAGTCATCTAACTGTACATTTCCAATGAAAATCACCAAAGGTCCGCATGGCCTAGGACTTTCAATATCAGGGAAGTCGATTTACGACCGCGACCGGGAAAATGAGGAGAATATGGCCGCCGTGCAAAATACGTTCGGTATGAAAAGTGAGTCGGTGAATAAGTCTGGGGCCATACCAAATTGAAGGACGAAATCGACGAGGTACACGTTCTGAGTCAGAGATAATGAAGAAGGTAATATCCTTAGTTTGACCTCGGAACGTCATGGGTGTGGTCAATCTACCCTGGATAGAATGCTTTATGCCATCCGCGGTGCTGATTTCAGAGCGCCAGGGCTTTATCACAGTAGGATGTTGATGGAGTACGTTTGAGCCGAGGCTCGAGGCAAGGCAGCTGATAGTTGTACCCGTGTCAATCGGTGCAGTTGCGATTTCGCCCAACACTTTGATTGGGGCGTAAGGTCTGTTGTCGTTTTCGGAAACCTCCGAAATGTTGCATAGTTTAGGGTTAGACGGTAGGTGCGCACTCTCTTGCGGGAACTCCGCCAACGACGAGTTGACCATTTTACTTTGCGCGAGCGAGAGGCGACTTCTTCGGAAGCAAAGATTCGCTCTCGAGCCGCACGATATTCCTGCCGGAGTTCTTCAGCCAGTAACTGCGGTGGTCGCTTCAACAGTCTCGTTGGAAAGGCTTCCCGAAGAGAGGGAACCTCCGCAGACATAATTGCCAAGGCTGGTGTATTATAATCAATATTGGGGTTTTCAGCAGGCTGGCAACCGGGCCTTAGAGTACCGGTGAGGTTGTCGGGTACTCGCTCGTCCGGTTTTTGAAGTGGCACAATCTGGGCAATCCGAGAAATAGGTGTCAGGCTTACAGCATCCGTAGCAGAAAACCATACGCTCTGCCCGACATGCAATAAACCGATATCCGGTTTGCTTGCAATTCCAGGAGGTCGTGAGGTTCCCCACCGCGGCTACCGTAAGCTCACCTGACCCCATGTCGGTATCCTCCAGATCTGGAGTGTTGGACTCTAGTGCGACTTCCGCAATTCCCCTCCGCGGACCCGTTCTCGCTCACAGGTGTGGCCATTCTCGGAGGTTTTCCTCGACTCCCTCCTGTCGATTGACGGCTCTTAGCAGCGATTTAATATCCTGAGCGTCTGAGTTCGCGACATGGCGGCGAAGCTCCGGCCTCAAACTCCGTTTTAACGGAAGTCGTGTTTGCGTTATCGGCACGGACAACTGGTCGTTTAACCGTAAGATGTCGACTCGGTACTTATGGAAGGGCTCGTCTGGACGTTGCCATCTGGCATGGATCTTGTCCAAAACCCTCTCGTCTATGTTGACTGAGGGATACTCTATACGGAGTACCTCCTTCAACCGTGACCAGCGTTGAGATGGTGGAGTAGAATGTATTCGCCAGTAGGTTTCCAGCGCTGCTCCCCTAAGCAGCATCAGGAAGTAGCCGCCCAGCGCCGTGTGGTCTCCTGCCAATAACTGTTCTATCAGGGACTCCACCCGACCAATGAAGACTTCCACATTGATGTTGTTTGGCTCCCCGCTAAAATGCAGATTCCAGCCCTGAACGATGCTAGGAATCTGCGTCGTATTCAACCGATACGGTGTATGTGAAAGACCGCGTTGGTCCGGAGGAGCCACTGGAGCGAGAGTCGGTGGTTGCACTTGGCTCAGCCTGGGCCGGTACACCGGAGCCATGAGATTCATCGATGAGCTGGGCTTATTTCGCTCGGGCTCGCATCTCGGGTCCAATGGGAAATCCCAAGGGTTTAGGTCCGAATCCAACATCGGAAACGTTCGTGGACGTGCTGGGGGTGAGTTTTCCCGCTTGCTCTCCAGAGCGGCTACCCTGCATCAGGGCCATCAGGTCCTGCAGGACTGTCGCCTCCACAGACACAGTTCGGCTCTGCCCTTCAGCAGGCGGCACTGCTTCGGCTCCTGCCATCGTGTCGAGATCGTCCGGTATTGGCGAACCTCGTTCCCAGCGATCAATATCTTTGGGCGCCGCCTCTTGTGTAGCTGATGTTATATATATATATATATATATATATATATATATATATATATATATATATATATATATATATATATATATATATATATATATATATATATATATATATATTATATATATATTATATATATATATATATATATATATATTATATATATATATATATATATATATATATATATATATATATATATATATATATATATATTAAATATATACATATATATTATATATATATATATATATATATATATATATATATATATATATATATATATATAAATATATACATATATATTATATATATATATATATATATATATATATATATATATTAAATATATACATATATATATTATATATATATATATATATATATATATATATATATATATATATATATATATATATATATATACATATATAAAACTCCTAGAACTACAAATATATTCAAATGTATGTATGTAGTTAAGAATAAATATTTAAATAAGGGAGTGGCCGAAAGTGATGAAAGTGCTGAACTTCTATCAAAAAAAAAGTGCGCTAAGAAAATAGTCATATATTTATCATGAAAAAATTCGGTCTTTCCATTTCGTTTTCTCCTTCCCAGATGAGGACACCAATGGTGAGCTCTTTCCGTTGCGTCACAGGGACTACTCTCTTATGGCACCATAAGAGTCAGGGTTCGGAAGTGCTCCCTTGTTCGAAAGTTTTCACAAGGTACAATTTGTCAGCCCAGGGTGAATTGTGACCCGCAAGCAGCGCGTGTCATATTATGGATAGTCACGGACTAGCTAAGCAGCCAATCACGTGAAATCAAAATCCATGTAATGGAAGACACTTAGGCACCGCTTGGTTTGGGGTGCCGATCAGAATCTGCCGCAAATATGATGTTGGGTAACAACTTCCGAATACACATAAGGACTCTAATATCATTCGGCCTTACTAGTCATACAATGGCGGTAAAACATCAAAGTATAAATCAAAAGTAGGTCCAAACGATATTGATGTCCGAAAACAACACACGTCCGGAAGTTGTTAGAGATGCTGGGGCACGATTTGTGCAATATCTCTAAGTAGTTACCTACCCGCCATGGACACCCTGTAGGGTCACCTAGAGACGATGGTCTGCCCTATGCTCACGACTGATGATACAGCCGGGCGTTTTAGGCCCCACGTTGGGCGCCATTTTTTAGTGAAATATGTATAGATATGTCCGTAAAGGACTGCAGCGATAGTCTCCTGCCTCGGCGGAAGAGGATGTTGAGATCCACCGAGATTGGCCTTGTCTAGGGACGCGTGAATGCGCTGGCAGGTTAGCGTTGCGGTATCGTGGGACGGGTTCTTTCTCCCAAGCACCAGGACCCACTACAAAAAAATTTCGCATTCACGAATTAAACATGTAAAAATGCCGATCGACGGGTGTCGAGGCCGAGGTAACCTACTGAGGGTTGCAATGTTTGTTCGAAGAACAAATTGGGCCGGGCAAAAACGGACGGGCTGGCGGAGACTTCGTCGTTACCAACGATCCTTTTGACCCACAAATAAGAGTGGAGCATCCAGATGGATGCTCCACTCTTTGGTCCCAACCGGACCAAAATCCAAACGTAGACGTGGCCATGTATTTCCCATTTGAGTGAAAAACTCATACAAAAGTACTTTGTATGACTCTTTCCCCCAAATGAGAAATACAAACGTAACCGATTTATGCCTTCGCGTTATGCATTGAAATCACACAACCCTATATCATAAAAGGGCACGCGAGCGGAAGGCCACTCTACCCAGCAAGAGCCCATGTTAACGAAAGAAAAGAAAGAGCGCTGCCCGATGGCTGGCCCATATTAGCGGAAGAGCCTGCCATCGATGTGGGCCCTATACCCGGTCAGGTTGAACGAAATGGAAAGACCGAAGGTTTTAAACTTTAACAATCCATTTATTCAAATAAACACAACATACTATATGAAAGTTTTTAAATGAATTAATTCTTACTTTTGGACATAAAACAGACCATCGGCACCATCATTTATGTACATTCAAAAAAAACTTTTAATTTCAGTGCAACTATTTTTAATACGAAATTTTCATTTATAAAACTATAAATAGGGCATATCCACACATTCTCGCTACTACGTTATAAGGAACAACAATAAGAGCTGGATTTATTTGACTTTTCAGTACAACTAATTCTGCATCAGCATTTAAATCGTTAAAATAATATTGCAGCTGCTAGTTTGGAAAATCATTCTACAAAGTTAACTTTGTTTAATTTATCATTATTGAATTTCATGAACGACTTCCAAGTAAATTTCAACTGTTTCGTTGCAAGTACAAAAATAATAAAATCTAATCTAAATCTAAAATAAACATGCAGATTACAGCGACTAATTTGTTAGTTCCTATCGCACAAATTAATTGTCCATACAACATGTAAGTGCTAAAGACTTTCAGTTGATTCGTCACAGGTGTCGAAAATAATTACAATACGAGTAAACACAGTCGACAAAGATTTACATGAAGGTGAAGTCCATTCACCAGACCTTGGTCAGTCATAAACTTGGCAGAGTATATAATTCATGTATGCATTACTTATTAGCTTGCATGTTTACGTTTTTTCAGGAAAAATCCGCCTTCTTATTAGAAATCCAATTTTCAATTTAACTCAATGTGTGCTTCTTCTTCTTTTTAGCACTACAGCCCCTCTCGGGCCTTCGCTTTCTGCAAATAGCGCCTCCAACTGTCTCGGTCCATTGACTGCGTCCTCCAATTTCGAAATCCGAGCAGCGATGAGCTGTCTTCGTCGACCGAATCAGACCATCGTTTCCTCACTGGTCTCCGGCCTTCAGTTCTCCCAACGAATACTTTTTTGGGTATCCGTTGTTCGTCCATGCGATTCATGTGGCCAGCCCATTGCAACTTCCGCAATCTTATAATCGCCGAGACCTCCGTGTCGTCAAAAATTTCATACAGCTCATGGTTGTATCGAATTCGCTATTGGTCCCCGTCTAGCTTCGCTCCGATTATTCGCCTCAGGACCCGTCGCTCAAAGGCGTTTAATACATTTGCGGATGGTTGGGTTAGCGTCCATGTTTCACACCCATAGCATAACACAGGTCTTATCACAAATTTGTATACTTGGAGCTTTGTTTTCCTGTGTATGCAGCTTTTCTTCAAGATCGTCAATACTGAATAAAAAATATTTTATTTGCGAGCTGTATTCTTCGGCGTATTTCGTCGCTTTCATTGCCCATTTTCGTTATTTTAGCGCCTAAATACACAAATTCGCTAACATTCTCGATACTGTATTCGTCAAATGTGATATTTTGTGTATTGAGGTATTTTTCCTCGACTGCGTCATGAGCTTTGTTTTATTTTCATTAATATGTAGCCCTACTAGGTTTGCTTCGCTGTCGAGTTTCAGGAAAAGTTCTTTGGCAGTTGTTAATGACCGTGACAAAATGTTGATGTACCAGTCATTCCTACTTTTCTTTGACTGGTGCCCCAAGACCTCGGCTGCTTCTGTCTTCCACATGGTTTTGATATTATCATTACTTTCTCCCGCCTGCGGGGATATGTAGATGTGATTTTCCAGCGCTGACATGTATGTGGACGTTACTGAGCTATCATTTAGCTTGTGTATCTGGTACCTTGGAATAACTGATGATCCTTGTTTTTCTTTTATGGATGCGTTGTGTGATGCTTGCCTATCTTATGACTGAGTTTCTACTACATACGAAGTCTGTCAGATTTTGGTCGTTTTTATTGCATTCTACGTGCTATGGTCTCCTGCCCTTCTCAAATATGTTTTGACTTTGGCGCTGAAATCACCAAGAATAATTTTTATATCGCCTGCAGGCGTAGAGTCTTCCGTTCTTCTTGGTTATCTTCCATTAGCGAGAATAAGTTGATCAGCGAAATTTCAAAAAATTTCACACTTTTTCTTTCGCATAGCAGTTGTTTGATATCCGTATCCATAGTTAAAGCTAAAGCTCCTGCTATAGGCTTTTCGTATATTATTGCAGTAATGAAGCATCTATTTAGACATATTGATATGATTATTAATTTTAGCTCATTTCCAAGTTCAAAAAAATATTGTCGAATGAAATTTTTTTCGTGTCTTACAGAAATTTGAAAATGTAGAGTTAAGCTGTGAAAAAATTCAAGAATCTATGTCTGTGTTAAAGCAACAGCAAAAAGTGATTTCAAAAAAAGTTTTACAACACATATTAGAACAAAGAAGTGCATGTAACGAAGAATTCCAACGTATTGGAGATGCCGAAAAAGAGCTTGAGGAAGCGTTGTGGGTATGCCGGAAAGCTCGATCTTACTTAAGTTATGCTAAGAAACATTTAACAACGACTAGTCTCGAAATATTAGCGACCTACCGAAAGCGAGAAATACTGTTGGATTTATTAAAGTCGCTAAATGCAATAAAAATACTGGTAAGCGAATTTCTTTTAAATGAAAAACATATTTTACTTCACATAATTGCAGAAAACGACTGATACCGAGCTGCAGAAACTCCTACACGATAGCAATTATTCAGGTGCAATATCGTTATTGCTAGAATGTAAAACCACTGCATCGGAATACACACAGTACAAATGTGTCGAATCTCTAAATCAGAAATTACAAGAAACGTTAATGCTAACCGAATTCCAATTGGATAATGTCTTAAATGAAGTCAGTTATTTCAACATCAAAGACAACGGTAGGCATAGTAATATTTGTTCTTATTCGTAGATGACACAGAACTTTGATGCCAAAAAATATGGAAAACTTCAGGAGGCTTACAAATTACTGAACAAATCCCTGATTGCAATGGACCAGGTACACACTTTACTTATAGAAATATGTTCTTCTTAAGTATCAAGCACTTTAAATATTATAAGCTCTTTGGTTTCACATGTATAAAATTGAAAAATGTTTCCTCGGTAGCTTCATATCAACTTTATATCAGCCATACATTCAACCGTCAACGTTGTATTACGTTCATATAATGAACAAAATTCCGAAGACAAGCAAAAGCAGCTCTTCGAACAACTATGTGAAGGTGTTCCAGCTGATAAATACATTCAATGCCTAATCAACTTGTGTAAATCATTTTGGACAATTTTGGTTTCATACTATCAAATTGTACTTTGGCATCAGAATTACAAATTGTTTCCGGATGATTCTCCCGAATGCCAAGACACGTACATACAAGAAAAGTTGAAGAAAGGACAATCGCGTGTCTGGAATGATATCCAGTCGAAATTGTGTACTTACTTATCAAGCCAAAAATTACGCACACTCAAATATGAACAGTTCATTCAAGTCTTGTCAATAATACAACGCTTGAAAAAAGTCGGAGTTGAATTTTGTGGGGAAACGTCGACCAAACTTTTGGAAACAATGCGCCTTCAAAGCACCGAATTTTTCAATCGTTATCATGTCTCATGCCTGGAAGAAATTTGCTTATTTTTGGATCATGAAGCATGGGTTCCTGTTGATTCCTTTACAAACATCCTACAGTTGCAAGAATTTCGATCTGTTCGACATTCTCTACAACGTCGTAAGTCGCCAATAATAGAACAAAAAGTCGCCGATACGCCTACAGATGAACACGGCGAAACAAATGAAAGGAATCCTAACAGCGATGAAATGGTTTCGATGCATTCCCAAGATGCAAGCTCTATTTATGAATCATGTGGCTACTTTTTGCGGTTTTCCGAGAAAAGTTCACCATTTGATGGTGGACTAGATGCAGCTATGTTGGAAGAAGACATTTTGTCGGGAATCGTAGATGAAGCTTCTTGTTATTTTTCCGAGGAGAGCGAAGATGATGACAATAAAAACAGTTTTCAATCAAAAAGTGATGATGATACTGAGAATAATATGTAAGTATAACATGAGGCAGAATATTAAACTGTAAAGGCTACAATAGTAGATATTTTGTCACAGACAATTATTCGCTAATAACACATCGCTTAACGTCCTGAGATGTATTGGAAGGTATTTGCAAATGTGTAAACTACTACATTCAATATCCCCACAAATTATATGTTGCATATTCGAGCTTATAGATTTTTATATGTATGCAGTACATGAATTGTTTGGAAAGGATTCTGTAAGTACGGTATTTATAAATATTAGGAATGCTTTGACATAAGGTAATGCTTTAATAAGCTTGAATCATACTGGTCCGTTGAAAAATTTTTTCACTGTTCTAAATTTTCTAAAAGAGATTAATTTTAATTTCACTCATAGTTCATTTGGAGATAAACGAATTTTGTCACTATTATTTTATTTTAATTTAAAATCGGAATATTTAATAAATACTTATTAATAGAAAAATATTTGCGCCTAAGATTTTGCAACTATGAGTGTAAATGTAAATATCTCTTATGCTTTCTATGTGTTCTTTGTAAATTCTGCCAAATTTCATTCATAAATGTTAACATTCTTTCTTTCATGATCAAACATTAATATAGGATGGACATAAAAGGGTAATTTTAGTAAAATTACTAACATTTCCTATTGTATATTGCTCTATTTTCATATAGCCTGTGCCAATGGATAATTTATATACAGAGCGCTTGATAGTGAAGCTAAAGTATATTTCGGATCAAATAATCGTAAAAATAAAAGGATGGCCTTTAAATTTTTCCTCACTGGTAAGTAAAGATTTACAGTTTTAGTTCAATAATTCTTTTATAAATTGAAAATGTTTAATGGTGTCCACAGTAATCAGAATAATAAAAAAAAGTGTTTAAGCGCCAGTAAACAAAATCCAAATTAACAACAAAACAGTGTTGTAAAGTGGATTTTCAGATAAATAAAAAATCTGGTCCTTTTGGAGTAGTTTGGGGAAATTCGATTAACATTTACTTTAGTATCCATTCCACCATAGCTAGAAAGTTAATTAAATTTTTTGGATATTTTACATTAGAGATAATTTAGAGCTTAAAATGGACACGGTCAAGTTTTCCACTGTAGTCGTAGACGGTTTAAAATGGCAGAGAAATTCTTTACCCGGGGTGGCATATTGGGGCCAGCTAGCACTCAATCGTGGGAATCTCTGCTTGTGCTGGGCCACCTCACATGCAAATCGTAACACAAGATGGAAGGAGAAGGATGCCATCTCAAGAAATGAAAATATATATTTCAAAACTTCGACATCTTTATTTGAATCCGAAGAATTGTGTAACAAAAAAACTTCGCATAAACAATTATGTTCCGGAAAGCCACAAACCAAATTAAAAAAACCTATTTCCCCAAGAGAAATAAATTCAAATTGAAAATTTTCAATTGATTCTAAACAAAAAAATTCAAATAGTAACCAAAATATCAAGAAACAAAAGGAAAAAAACGAATAACAATAAATGGCTTACCGCTTTTCTGGTCCTGCGAATTGAATTGATTTATACATGAAAAAAACTAGACGGCCATTCAATTAACAGCAATAGTCCAGGGTGAATTTATTTGCGTTGATTATAACTTGCGTACGCTTTTTATTTTTAGTAGCAATGTTAACCCAATCGGTGTGTTCATATTTTAACAGGTGTATTTAGACTGTGTTATTACGAAACAATCCTCCGTCGTTCCCTATTAAGGTTTTTTGTTTATCGACATACGCGTTTCGGCGATTTGCGTTCTTCGGTGTATAGATTTCAAGAATGCCTTTTTCAAGCAAAAAGCAAAATTTCCCATTAAGTACTTTTAATTATTGTTTATTATTATCCTTATCGGTAGGTAGGAAAAATTTACTATCTTATTTTTTGTTTCTATTGGTTTTTATAGTTTGGGCCTGTGTTGATTTAAATACCGTTATGTTTTGGTGTTTGCTTTGTTTTTTGTAAAGCAGAAAGGACTCAAATATGATATGAGATAGTGTAGTCGTTTGTTCGTTTATAATTCGTCCGTCAAATGTTTTTGTTTGAATTTTGCAATGTTTTTGAATATTTTCAGACGTCGTGTTGTATCTGTAGAAAGAAGCTTTACTGTTTTTCCTGCATGGGTTTTTTTGTGTGGTTGGGAGGTGAATGTCATTTGCGCACGGAGAATGGGACTTCCATGCTCGCAAGCATCTCCCCTGTCAACCCGAGAACCCAGCCAGGAACAGGTTGACACATTACTTGGGGCCAGGTCTCCTGATGCGCCTTCAAGCTGCGGAATCCCTCTTCTCGCACAAGGGGAGAGGGGAAGAGGAAATGCCAGATAAGCCGAAGCGCCTCCGGCTGCTGTGAGTCCCTTTTATCTTTTAGGACTGCCCTAACATATTGTGCCACCTGGTTCCATTTGTATACCGATTCGAGCATCACCATGACTATACTATCTGGAGTCAGCTCTCCCGTCTCCCTGTAGAGCCTGTCCCATTTTGTGAATGCAATGTGTGGCAGGCATTGTCTTCCTCTCCTGAGCGAAACCGACAATCGGGGGACCGTGACTTACCAATCTTGTGTAGGAAAGACTGAAAACACCAATGCCCGCTCAAAAACTGGATCAGATAGAATTCAGTCTCACCTCGCATTCGATTTAGCCACGGTCTTACATCTGAGATGCGGCACGCAGTCCACCTTCCCTTCGTGCAATTTACCCAAGACTGCTGCCAATCGTTGAGTGGGCGCTGTTTTTCCTCGCTGGCAACCATATCCCTCGTGTCCTCGTTTTGACGCAGGTAAATAGCGCGTCGCTCTCTAGCAAGAAGGCCAACAGGTATCACGCCTGCAATACCTCTCACCACCGAATCAGAGGCTGTCGGCTACGAAGATGCAATTCTTAGTGCTCCTCCTCTCTGCAACTGGACTAGGCGTTTTCGGTAATCCTCCTTACTGAGAGCGTCGCCTCATATTTCTGCTTCGTACAGTAGCAATGGCCCTACAGCACTCATCAAGAGGCGTCTTCTTGATGCGCTGGGTCCCCCAACGTTCGCCGAAAGTCGACTCAGAGCCGATACTCCCGAAGCAGCCTTCCCAGCCGTTGCCCTGATTTGCTTAGAGAAACTTATCTTTGAGTCGATCAGTAGCCCCAAGTACTTCACCGCTGGTTTCGATTCGATTAGTATGTCTCCAATACTGATTATCCTTACTCTAGGGATTCTCTTTTTTTGTCAGCATGACCACTTCGGTTTTCTCCAGTGCTAAACTGAACACACAAGCAGTAATCTAGTCTCTCACTCGACGCAGTAGCATACCTAGCCTAAGTTGCGCTTGTTCAACGATGCGTCCAGCGACCAGAGCCGCAACATCATCTGCATAGCTGATCAAGTGCGACTCACCTGGCATCTCCAGTCTCAGTAGCTCATCGTAAGACACGCTTTACAGGTCTGGACCAAGATAGATCCCTGGGCAACACCCGATGTAACTTCCATCCTTCGTTGGTCCTGTATCGTGTCGTAAAGCATGCTTCGATCCTTCAAGTAGTCCCTCAAAAGCCGCATTAGATATTCTGGAACGTAAAAAGGATTTTCCATCGTATCCAGAATATCCACCCATCTAGCGGAGGGCATTCCTAACGTCGAGTGTCACCAAAAAGATGATCCTTCGCTTGGTACGGCTATCTGCCTCTGCCTTTTGGACCGCGCT
>OZ017738.1:332630564-332650564 GCA_963969285.1 Odontomyia ornata | reverse complement strand
ACTGCTGAAATGTGTCCAAATGGTTTTTGATCAATCATATCTAAATTATGTTGAAGGGTCTAATAAAAAATTTCTTGAAAACTCCCCAAAGAAAAGGAAAACAAGCTATGACTGAAAAAAATGCATTTTTAAAGGCCTTTTCTCTTTAAAAATTAGGTGCAAAACTTTGATTTGTTATAGCTAATTTTTATCGCTTCATTATTCTTAGGCAATCAACAATTCTTTTTAATTGAAACCATCGCCATGAAGAGCACACCGTTAATTCGCTCGCACAGATAAGAACCTTAGTATTAAAACTAAGTCGTGATGATACAGGAAAGATTTATGGAAGAAAAAAAAATGTTTTTCAGCTGAAGATCAAAGTAATCTACCTATTCAGGACTTTTTTAAAAAGATATTTCCAGATTAGTAAAATGATTCTGCGTAGATATATCGATGTACAGTAGCATAAAAAGAGGATCAAAATAATAAGTTGAACAAAAATAGGAAACTGGTCCAAATTTATGAAGAAGTAACTAATTTCCTATGCTTATTCATGCAACTTTTACATCAAGCTAATCAATAGCCAATTCAGGATCATACTAGGGCTTGGTACCAAGCATGCTAAGCTCGAATAATGTGTTTATAAATTGATAGAGAACGTCGAGTGCAGTTTATAAAGAGAAAATACCAGTAGATTATTTCCTCGAAATGCTGGGAGCGCTATTCCAGAACAAAGAAACAGACTGAAACCGTCCAAATATCTTGAGTATCAACTCGAATACATAAAGCAGTGATTCAAGATCCACTGAGCCGCATGACTTTGAAAAAAAGCCAAAAATAATCAAATCGGTATATGGGGAAAAATGTGTCCAATTTAAAATCACGATTGTAAGTTTCTAATGAATCAATGAAATTTTGACCTGCTTGTGTTATCACACAAGATATAAATTCAAACTATGGAGCCTGGAAACAAGCTAGAATCCTATACAGTTTTTGTGCTTATTGAAAAAAGTTACTGATTTACACTACTGAAGCTTGAAAGTTCGAGCTTTAAGACTTGGTTACCCATAGAACTCAGGATCCTGAGGCTAGAGGCAAAAAATCATTTTGCCATAATTGTTTACATTTTTTAAGTTCGATTGTGATACTTTACGCATTAAAAAACGTGGTGATCACATAAAATCGTTTGTTCGTATCAATGACATTTGGAGTTGATCTGAAACTATTGATCATAAGAATCATGTACTCTGAAAGCTATGATGATGATTTGGCATGATTCCTTATATAACGCAGTGATGAAGCATGCAAACTTTGGAGCTGGTCACTGCATAATATTTATAACAAGTCTTACTAGAGACATGTTAGAATTGATTGTTGAGTGATAATTTCTGAAATACCTAAAGCTGCTTCCAGAAGGGTGGAAGGAATGGGACAAATTTGTGTTCACCAAATCACAGGTTAGCTAAATCAAATTGTTCGTAGCTTGATGGGGCACTTAAAAACTAATTTACGAAAAAGTGAAAATTTGGACTCGAACTTATCCACTACAGCACGCACAGCCTGTCGGGTGGGACGATTATTACGGTAGTAATTTTTAATAATCTTCAAACGTTGCTGGTTCATGAACTTTACCATGATGAAAATGTTGACTTTAACTGACGTTTTGAAATTGATTGAGTTTACGGGTGCGTTCATGTAAAGATAAAAAATGTTTATGTCCCTAATGGAAAACCCTATGAATACTTATCTGGTAGCAGCAGCAGTTATTGTAGTAGCACGTTGGAATATTACGTGGCGTGACTCGGTCGATGAAGGCAATTCATCGGTGCTCGGATTTTGAAATTGGAGGACGCGGTCAATGGACCGAGACAGTTGGAGGCGCTATTTGCAGGAAGCAAAGGCCCGAGAGGGGCTGTAGTGCTACGAAGAAGAATACATGATTGAGAAGTTCACAGTAATTCTCCGAATACATCCACATTTAATTATTATCAAAAATCCGGCAACTGATTAAAAAACGGTGGAAATAGAATTCCAGCAGACGGCAGATATTCTGCTGAAAAAAGAAAATCCACTTGTTGAAACCAAGTCGATAAAAAACTCAATAAATGTTGTAAGTGTACATATGGTACATAGACTTCCGAGTCATGGTGCGGTTGTCTTAAAAGCGAAATCGGAAAATTTATTTCAGCAATTAGATCTAAAAACATTGATCCTTTTCATAGAAAAAAGAGGAGCTTCAAACATCTCCCAATAGGTTTTTTTTTGTGCCAGAATATGTCTACAATATCTTGCTAAGGTCCAACTTAGGATAAGAACACAAGGCACGAATATGATTTGAGCATTTGTCAGCTAATCTAAGGTAATATCTCAGTGCGAGAAAAACGAAATTATCTTTTCCGCATGAAACGTAAGAAGAAAAACTGAGACAAATAACCTGCGGCAAATTCTGCCGTCTAAGGGTCGCTGAATGACATGGTAGTCGAAATGCAGTTCAAGTAGAAAATAAACTCGAAAATTTGAAACAAGCTTCAAGAATCACCACTTGAACTGAGAGAGCAGTATCGGTGACACCAAGGAAAATATTTAACTTCGACTGATCTGGATTGGACTCGTATAAGATTCTCAGAAGAATAGAGCGGTCTATACCGAAAAAATTGAAAACCAGAACCCGCTTGGAAAACTCAATACTGATCTTGATCGGGAATCAATAGGTTACAAATCTTATAAGAAAACTAGGAATCGCCCAAATAAATGGCCCAACGGAAAGAGAAAGCAAAACGATTATTGAAATGACTACATCACCTCTATCTAGTAGATTGCCAATGAAAATGCGCGATGAAGCAGTGAATTACATGATATATATACTAAACTAGACCAAAACAGGAAAAAGGAGACAACAAGTTCAAAAATAGGGCCAGTATTGAAACGCTTCAGGAAACGCGACGAATTGTATGTGAAAGCAAATTAAATAAAAAAGTTAATTTCCAAGACGATGCTAGGCTCCGAACAAGGTGAATAAAACAAGGAACTAGCTGTGATGAAGAAACTGGCCGAGACGATGGAGATGACCAAGACAAAGTATTACAAAAATATCAGCCATCTCAAGAACACGCCTAGTCCAGTAACAAAGATGAATAGCCTTCACTTAGCGGAGAATCTAAGAGACAATCAAGACCTTTTATATGGATAGAAAACCTCCAATCAGGACACCACGTGCACTGAAACTATAATAAAGCCTTCAAAGTACGAACTTACACGCGCCTCTAATTGGCGACGAAGCTATTATGGGGAACAATATACAAAAAATCAAACATAAGACAACCTGACCCTTTCATCGCAAGTGGGCTTATTGAGCATCGAACGAAATAAAAGCGAGCAACGATGGCGAAGTCAAAAGACAAAGTAAAACTCGTTGCGTGAGTATTAAATCAATCTATCTGACTGGAGGATTACGATGAATCTTATAGCCCAATTGGAAGATTTGATTTTCTGCAAATGAGACTTTCCGGTATTCAGAGATTACATTCTACATCAATTGGATATCAAAACTGGGTTCCTGGATGAGTAAACATTCGTCTCGTTACGTCGGTAAAATATTTCGATTTAAGCGTCGCGAACGGAGAAAAAGTGCAATTAAAAAGAAAAGGCACATGCAAAATCGATTTCGTCAACGAAGATGGACACGCTCCATCGGCGAAAGTGAATGAAGTTTTGTTCGTTTCAAGCATTAAGGGAAATTTGCTATCAGTGAAAAAGTTAATTGGAAAAAGTTTCATAGTTAATTCCAAAGAACAGTTTTGTGAAATAAGCAAATTGCAGAGGCGGACATGTCGATGAATCTACATAAATTGTGGGTACCCGATAAAGTGTGTGTGATAAATGAACACAATTGAAAATGCATTCACAGTTGGCACCGTATTTTCGGTCGTCAAGATTCAGGCGCGATTATAGAAACGTGCGGGAAGAAAATTGCAGATGATTTAAAAATCATTGACTGTGAAATCAAAGAGTTTTGTGAGGTGTGGAGAGACAGCTGGTTTGGCAGTTCCCAATAACTCGTTTAATCGATCAAGCAAAGGACTTGAGCTTATTCACACAGATGTTAGTAGACCTATACAAATAGAATTGCTAAGTGGAAAGTAATACGATGTGTCGGCTTTTATTGACAACTATTCACGATATACAAAAGTGTTCTTGTTAAGGCAAAAGTCAGAAGTGAAAGACAAATTAAGGAGTTGTAAAGTACAGCTTGTAAAGTACAGTTTTTCCAGAAAACCCAAAGTGATAAGATCACACCGAGGAGGAGAATATTTCGGTGTGGTTGTCCTCAACTATTTGAAAAGTGAAGGAATCCAGATGCAGTACACGGCTCCCTATATACCACAAAAAAATGGAGTTACAGAGAGGAAAAATCGTAGTTGGAATGAAGTGGCCCGTTGTACTTTGCTGGATATGGACTTGCCATGCATGTTTTGGGCAGAGGCAGTCAATACGACGAATTATTTACAGAACCGCCAACCACCAAGGGCAACAAAAATAATACCATATGAGGTGTGGAATGGATGAAAACCGGTGATGGAACATCTTCTAGTCTTAATATCTAAATGCTTTGTATTTGTCCCAGCAGAAAAGCGGCAAAGGTTAGATGACACAGCAAAAGAGATGATTTTTCTTGGATATGATGAAAATTGCAACGCATACAGATATTACGATTAAGCCAGAAAGCGTTTAGTGATCATTCGAGATGCTCGCTTCAATAATTTCTATGAGAAAGCGACATGAAGTGCAGCACCTATCGATGACTGTGTGACTAAGGAACCAGATTCGGAAGATGATAAGGAAATAGATTCAGAAGGCGAATTTAATTTCAGTGCAGAAAACAGTAAAGAAGTCAACAGTAAACCAACGCAGACAAAGAATTTCGCACAGATCAAATAAAGGAGTTCCACCACAGTATCTGATTGATGAAATTAAGGCAGTGAGCAACGAAACTCATGAACCAAAGAATTTATCAGAAGCGTTGTCATGTACGAAAAGGGATCAATGGCTCGAAACGATGCACAAAGGAATGGAGTCATTGGCTTATAACGCCACAAGAGAACTACGAGAACTTCCAGAAGGAAAAACAGCAGTAGCTGCAAATGGATTTATAAACAAATACGAAACGAGAAAGGAGAGATTGTGCGATATAAAGCTCGCCTAGTTGCTCAGGGGTTTCGCCAAAAATTCGGTATAAATTATGATGAAGTATTCGCGCCAGTTGCAAGGCAGACAACATCTAGTGCCTTGCTTGCATTGGCATCTGAGGAGAGACTTATTTTCAGGCACATTGGGGCTAAAACAGTCTTCTTGAATGATACGCTGAACCAAACAATATAAATGAAGCAGCCATCAGGCTTTGAAGTTGAAGATAAGCGGAATCATGCTTGTTTGTTAAAGAAAAGCCTATACCGACTGAAGCAGGCAGCACGATCATGGAAAAATGCGATACATTTAGTTATGATCAAGATGAGATCCGTTCAACGTAAAGCGGACAGGTGTTTATATACAAAAGACACAAGTGGAAATTTGAACTACCTACTCATCTATGTGGATGATATAATAATGATATCGCGGCAGAACGATTTCATGCAAGCCACCGTAAAAGGAATCGAATCGAAATTCGACATTGAAGATCTCGGAGACATTAAGGGAATCAAAATCAAAATCAATAGAACGGAATCAAAATCAGTAGAACGGGCAACGGCATCATCAGGATTTGACGAACGAAATATATTCAATAAATTGCAACAGATTTTGGTTCCAATCAACGTGAATTATCAAACAGGGCATTACGAAGAAAGTTGGTTACTATCAATAGTAAAACATAGACAATTAATTGGCAGTTTACTATATATTTCGGTCAGTACTGCTTCGGATATATCAGCAAGTGTATTTATTTTGGCACAAATGCTCTGCACCGAATCAGAAGGATTGGACCGAATAAAAGCATATCGTTCGATATCTTAAAGCAACAGCGGATTTGAAATTGACATTCAGATTCAACAGTGATGAAAAGAATGTTCTTCTTGGTTTTGCGGATGTTAATTGGGCTGAATACAGAAGCGACCGGAGAATGAATAGCGGAATCTATGGCGGAACTATCAGCTGGACATGTGAAAGAAAGATTTGCGCTGCTTTTCGTCGAGAGAAGTAGAATATATTACCCTATCAGAGGCATGTAAGGAAGGCAATTGATGCGGGACTTGCACCAGGATGTCAATAAACCAACAATAATCTATGAAGACAACCAAAGCTGCATCAGGTTAGCAGGTGACGAGAAATTGTCCAACAGGACAAACCATATACATAGATACATGATGTCACTTTGTACGAGACCACATCGAGCGGAGGGAAGTTCAATGTGAATATTGTCCTTCAGAGATGATGCTGGCAGATACGATGAATAAACCACTACCAGCATCAAGGTTTGTTTAGCTGCGCGAAAGGTTGAAAATCGTTTAATTGAGGAGAAGTGTTGGAGTTACAGTTCGACGCTCAGGACGAGCACACCATTTTGATTTTGCTTATCACTAACTTAACTAATTCGAATTCAAATAAAGTATTCATATAGTATAAGCATAATTCTTAATTGTATTTTGTCTTAATTTGGTGATTGAATAAGTGGTGAGGCCAACATTTACAAATGATACAAATGGTATCTTTCTACATCTAGGAGCGTAACCGCAGCCCCTCCGGCTACCTTTTAAATAGAAGAAGGTGAACGCAGTTACGATCAAAAACATAAAAAGAGCTCAACCATGAAAATGGTAAAACTCTCCCACAAGATGCATAAAATTGGTAGACCATTTATGAAGTCTGATGTACCTCTGCCAAACATCCGGACACATCGTGTTTCGTAGACAGCATGAGCTAATACCTAATAGAATCAAGTAGATTTTACTGGCAAACAGTGAAATGCATATTTAAATGGCACAATTTGACATTTTTCGTAAGCGCGGAGTAAGTAAACCAGGTTCAGAGGTCTTATGTGATGTAGTCTATGGAAGAGATAAACTCGTAGACATCAGAAAATTCACGACTGGAGTGAATGATCACATGATACTCTTGGAAGCATTGTCAACGACTGAAGCGGAATATACCTGCACCACACAAGCTAAGCTCTCAAAGAAAATATTTGAGCTAAGTCCCTGCTCATGAACTTGATGTTACTTGAGAGACTGCAAACAACAGTGAGCATCGATAATTCGAAAAGGCAGAGCTCGACAAGAGGACATCGACGTTAAATAATGGCGAAAAATTTAAAGGTGACTAATTTGAGCTTTTAACGTCATGTCGGAGAATCAGCAGGCAGATATGAATAATATTTGAGCAACTAAGGTAGATGACTAATCTCAAACTAATTAGATTGTAAGAATTTTTTACATTGTCTTAAGTGGGAGCTAGCTAGTTATTTATCTGGTAATGTTCCGGCAACCTTATATACCTATGAAATTCTAGCCTCAGTCTAGTTTTTGCTTGTTGTCGATATGTGTTTTGCTTGTTCTCGATGTGTCCTGATTAATCGGTTGACGCAGGTGCAGAAGCGAGGAGCGCTATGAATTCTATCTGTATATCGGGTAGTTTTTGAGTCAGCGGTGTTGGTGATCACACGATTGATACCCATCGCCCTCCTTGCTAGAGACCGCAGAAATATCTACCTGCGAGAAATAAGCTACAGAGAGGCTGCTGCCAACGAGGAAAGACAACAATTACTCAACGATTGGCAATAATCCTGGGTGAACGATAGAAAGGGAAAATGGGTCATACACATCATCCCTGATTTAAAGCCGTGGTTAAATTAAAGGCAGACTGACTTCTACCTGACTCAGTTCTTGAGTAGGTATAGATGTTTTCAGTCTTACCGGCATAAGATTGGTATATCGCGGTCTTCCGATAGCGTATTCTGTGAAGGAGAGGTTTTTTCTTCATGCATGCTGACCTCGTTAACGGTATAGGAGAGATCTCTTTGGATAATCGAATCGAAGAGATGTTTAAATCGGTTGATAAATGGAACCATGTAGCACACGATGTTCAGGCAGTTCTGAAAGATAAAAAGAGCATATTGAGCCCAAGGTGGAAGCTATATTTTCTAGAATCCCTTTCCTTTCCTCGAAGCTTTTTTGAAGCTATAGAAACTTTGTGGAAACTTCAGAAGTGAATATGAATGAATGATTTGTGTGAAAAATTTTTCAGGGAGTTTTATCCCTTCTCCATACACCCTTGTGCACGCAGTGCATAGAGTAGTATAATCCGGATGAAAACAGTTATTTTACTTGTCATTTTTCAAAGTAGGTGTCGTAACGGAAATTAAAATTTTAGTTCAGATTTCAACTTAGTTTTTCCACGTGCTCGTTTTGAAGAAGCTACAACCTCTTGGTGGTTCAGGTTAATAAATATTCTTTAAAAATGGAGGAAAACAAAAATATTAAAGTACCACCGAACATAAGTGCAGTAGAGGAGAACGTTGGTGACTGCAAAAGACCAAAAATAGCTGCAACTACCAAGAAACAATCATAGAAAACCTTTCAAGCTCATCAAAAAATGGATAGAAATCCCATGAATAAAACATATAAGCCTTCAACTAATGCCAAAGACGCCAACAACACCCCCATATCCTTCCCTAACCTAAAAATTTCTCCGGACACAGAAACGAAGCTCAACCTTTCTACCCCTGAAGCTAGGTTTGAACACTTCATGTCCTCTACGCTCTCAGACACCAACAACACTCTTTCAAAGTCCATAACTGGTGAAATCAATAATATTGAAATGGAATTATATGTGTCTTCAGTGTCAAGTGAAAGTGCCCCCAATGAATCGCAGAAATCTAACCTCACTCCTGACTCACATGGAAAACTTAGTAATAAAGACCCTGTTACTAGTTTACCGGCTCTTAACAGCAACTTAACCAGAGTTCTAGAGAAGCACATGAAAGTCCTAATTAAAGTAGTTTCCGAGAACACAACGAACCCCCTCCCCCCCCACCCCCCACAAATAAAGCTAACTTACTGCTCAACCTGTAGGACCCAAATGATAAGAGGAAAAATTTCCATGTCATTGTTGATGCCTTTGACAACAATAGTAAGAATCAATGGATGGCTGTTTCCTCAACTTAACAAAGCGAAGGCAGCCAACAACAGAAATTCAAACAATGCGGTAAATAAAAGCCTTCTCAGAAACTCACTTATCCCCAGTAATTAGAAATCATCACAGATACATTAGAGAATAAACCAACCAGCACTAAACTATGCTGAAGTACTAATGCAATATAACAACTCGCTAACTGGAAAAAAACCCTGTTGCAGTGTTCAACAAACCTTACTATCATACAAACTCTCCTGTTGAGAAACTTATAAACTTCTTTAATAAAAATATAAATTCACACAAAAATACGTTCAAATGGACTATGACGTCATTGTGTCAATAGTACAAACACTTAATAATCTTACCCCTAAACCCTCAACTTTGTCGACAACAAATAACACTTACAATTTAAATGCAAACAATAATGCAACTGATTGTTCCTAAAATCCTTCGATGACAAACAAAGCCAAAATTCTGAAATGCCTCCAATTAAATATCCAAAGCCTACAAAAAATAAAGACAGCCTGGAATATTTACTCAATACTGAAAATTTCAAAGTAGCTTTGTTTCAAGAAAGCCTCCTAAACACTAACGCATTCAATAATGGAGGGAATATGAAAGAGTTTTGGAATCTAATAAATTCCATTAAAAAAATAATTGTGGTATAAACGGGTCACAGTGGGATCCACAAAACCATAAAAATTTCCTAAAAATTCGAAATACTTAGAAACATACGCATTATTCCGATTCCAAAAAAAGAAAACCTTTTCACAGTTATGAAAACTACCTCCATAAAGATAATAAACAACCTTATCAAAAATAGAATCACAGCAATTATCGAACAAAACAACTTACTCAATTTTCACTGCTACGCGTACAGGAGTGGTAAATCGGCCAACATGCGCATTAATGCTGTCCTCAGTCTCCCTTAAAAGTCTTCTAACACAGAATCAATTATGACTACCACTTGTGACATAGCAAATGCCTATGAGAGAGTTGATGTCCCCATTCTGCTAAGTACCCTTAAGAATCTAAATATCAACCATGATTACCTAGACTGGATATACCACTTTCTTACAAACAGGAAACTATGTCTTGGTAAGGACAACATCAAGCTCAACAATGGCCTAACCCAAAGAGATGTCTTCAGTCCTCTACTTTTTAATCTTTATACGTCTGAACTTCCCGAAATCTTAAACAGTTCCACAACACTGGTACAATATGCATATGACTTTGTAATTATCTGCAAATGTAACGGAAAACAAGCAACCTTAGATGCCCAACGAGCCAAATTTAATCTTTTAATTAAAAATGCAACCATCTAAAACTCCCCCTTAACTCAGTAAATCTCAAGCAATAGCCTTTTCTGCAAATAAAAAATCCGCCGCAAGCCTTTAAATATGGTAACATCATTATTCCCTGGGTCAAAGATTATATGTTCTTAGGCAGACACCTCAACCACAAAGCCGTTATCAATATTTTACACAAAGAACAGATAATAAAAGCAAACAAAGTCATTAATATAGCTTTCAAACTAAGCTCCCTTCGTATCCAACAGTCTCCGACTCGGCGGTGAGAGTGATTGCAGGCGTGATACCTGTCGCTCTCCTTGCTAGAGAGCGCCGCGCTATTTACCTGCGCCGAAACGAGGATGCGAGGGAGATAGTTGTCCGCGAGGAGAGACAGCGGTCGCTCAACGATTGGCAGCAGTCTTGGGTGAATTGCACGAAGGGAAGGTGGACTGCGCACCTCATCCCGGATGTGAGGCCATGGCTAAATCGAAGGCATGGTGAGACGGACTTCTATCTGACCCAGCTTTTGAGCGGGCACAGGTGTTTTCAGTCTTACCTGCACAAGATCGGTAAGTCACGGTCTCCCGATTGGAGGACAATGCCTGTCACACATTTTTTGCGTGTACAAAATGGGTCAGACTGCGAAGGGAACTCTACAGGGAGACGGAGAGCTCACCCCGGATAATATAGTTGCAGTGATGCTCGAATCGGTTGACAAATGGAACCAGGTGGCACATTATGCTCGGGCAGTCCTAAAAGATAAAAGGGACTCACAGCAGCCGGGGGCGCTGGGGCTGGGGGATCGCTCTTCTGGCATTTCCTCTTCCCCTCTCCCCTCCCGCTAGGAAAGGGACTCCCCAGCTTGAAGGCGCCACACGGCGTAACAAAAACGATTCCAGGCTGGGTTCTCAGGTTGACAGGGGAGGTGTTTAGTGGGTAGTCCAGTTGCGCATGGGAGTCCCACACTCTTTGCATAAATAGCATTCACTTCCCTACCACATAAAAAAAAAAAAACTAAGCTCCCTGCACCATGATCTGTCTCCGTCTAAAGCTACTACGTTCAGATCGGTTATTAGACCTAAAATCGAAGCAAATTTAGCTAACTTAAATCTCCCTCCGAAATATTATTATAAAAAAACTGATGCTCTAAAAGTCAAAGCCCTCAAAAGATGCTTAGGCATCCCAAGTACTGCACCCAACATCATTTCTCTAGCTATTTCCAAGGAACTACCGGCCCACTTCAAAGTACAGCAGATTGTCGATAAGGAAATAGCCAAAAACCTACATGGGGAAGACTTTAAGAGCACAGTGATAGATAATTCCTCGTACTCTATCTATTCTCATGTTTAATCCAAATACAAAAGCTTCTATAACAAAACGTGCTATGGAAACCAACTTCCTGTGGCTCAAGATATAAAGTTTCAAGTTGATTGCCTTATGAGCAACATAACGGAAAACCTAACCAAAATGAACTATAATAATTTCCTCTTCTCAATAGAAAAATTCCTAGAGTTTTTCCGTAACAACAATTCCAGTATATACTATATTTCACAGATGCATCAAAAATCATACTGGGCACTGGCTGTGCCATCCACTGTCTTAATGATAATTCAACAAAGCTTTTCAGTTTCAACAATATCCCTAAAATTATTAATGCAGAAATTAATGCAACACTTTTAGCTGCCTCAAAACCTAGTAACAGCCTTCATAATACAGTAGTTATTTTCTCAGACTCCAGAAATGCAATAAACGAAATAATAAGCAACAAAAACCACAAATGCATTACAACCAAATTCAGACAAGTCCTCATACACTCCATGAACATCACCATTGTATTAGACTGGATTCCTACATCCGAAAATTTTCCAGTTCATCTAACAGTTGATGAAGCAGCCAAAAACGCCATCACTACAGGCGTAGCTGCTGATTACTACTTGTATACTGAATGGGATGATACTGTAGACCTAATTAACATTGAAATTAATAGAGAATGGGAGGCGTATTATGCCAATGAAATTAGCAAACTCTAATCCTGTCCATGGCTGCAAACCAACCTAGTTTTTAGATCTAAACCATGGTTTCACAAAATTATAGCTAGTAGCAAAGTTTAAAAACGACTAAACAGATTGCTCATCAGCAGAGCGTATAATTTAACCAGACTCAAGAAAGCCAAAATTGCGTCCTCCGAAAACTGCAAGTGGTGTAAAACTCCATAGATGTCATTGAACACAGAATTTTTAATTGTCCACAATTTGAACCGCTAAGAGGTGAGTACAAAATTTTTAATAGTAATCTTTCCATTCCTGAAATTTTTAACAAAAACGACAAAAATTTACTAGATCAACTTATCCAATTTTCGATGAAAGGTGAGACAGAAGAACTATGAAATACTCGGCCAGGATTATCCCAGGCTTTTAAATCCTTTAACCATTATTTCTTTCTTACACAGTGCCTAAATCCAAACTTTCAACTAACATACCCCAACAAATACTATAACATTATAGCCAATGTAAACTAATCTTCGATTAGGTTGAGCAAAAAAAATTGAAGAGAGTTTTAAGAGAGTTCTTCCCATATAGACTTTTAAAATTTTTTTCGACAAAGATAGTCGAATGGGGTGTCATAAGAAGGGTCTCAATGGGGTCTATTCAAAACAGGACTTTAAATTCTCTTATCAGTGTCGAAGGGCGCAGGAGATGAGTACCCCCCTCGCGATTGTACAACTTTCATCTGAAAAATCATAGGTGTAGGCCTTTAAGGTGTACAACAACAACAAATACATTAGAAGTCAAAATTCACTCTACTTGGTAAGTGATAGTATTATTTATCGATTTTAAATTTTCTTGAATAAAATCGTAAGGATACCCTTAAATTCAATAAAATTTATTTAACAAAATTATAGTGGTTTGAATTTTCCTATATTACAACACCAACAAGACACTAATGGTTAGCTAGGATTTGCATGAAAGTTTCAGGAATGATACGCATCATGAATATCTTTAAGAGCTTGTTCAACGACTGACATTAGTAATCGTAAAACAATGTGGCGACTGCTTTTAATGAAAATGGGGAGTAAATTTGGGTTATTTCTCCCCAATCGTTGATAATTGATTTGAGATGGTAAAGCAGAGTTACGTTCGAGCCCACCACGAGATGGCCCGTCGTAAAAAAAAAACAATGTTGTCATATGAGAGTATTAGTTGTAAGATTATAAATAGTACTGTTTGAAAAATGTTCGTTCTTTTTTGTAGCAGTGATAGAGCGGATAAGATCAAATAAAACAACAGTTGCTCAAATTTCAATCCAGCGTTTTAAAGACAAGTTAAATTCTGCCGAGCACATCTTATTCAATAGCTCGAGTCACAAAAAAGCCACACCAATCAAAAGGTCTGAACGCAGCATATGATCCCTTAATACTGTATCCAAAATAACAGCTTCAAGCTCATGTATTCCAACTGGATCTAGGGAGAAAGCAAAACCCTAGTGGTAGAGTAATGAGATTGAGTTGATTTGTGATGAATATAGGAATGAGATAAATGTGCCGAGAGGATTAATGGTTGGTTGAACTTTAAACTTGAATTAGGACTTTTCTGAAATGCCATTCGAAAGGCTAATAGAACGTCATTGAAATCTTAATTTAGAGCTTTCATTTTATTTATTAATCTTATGTCATTATTATTCAACAAATGATATTATTAAATTATTCTTTTTTAATTTCACTTCGGTGGTAGCCATGAAAAATCTCACCCTAGCGCAAGGATAGAAAATAAATGCAGGGAATACGCTAGTTATTTCACGTACACAAATACGATGTTAACTTTTTATTCCTTTGAAACCTCCAGGGTCAGATGGAATCATTCCGACCGACATCTAGCGTATGTTAGAGGGCATAGTGGTTACGCTGGGAGTCTTCTATAATGCTCGCCTAAGGCTTGCGAGCATTCCTATTTACTTGCGGGATATTGGAGTCATTTTTATACTAAAAGCTGGGAAGGTTTCACACACATCACCGAAAAGCTATAGATGGGTTATTTTTTAAGTTCCTTCCTAGTAAAGATATTAGAGAGAATCGCAAGGTACTGGATTACTAATGCCTTAGATCCAGTTTGAAAAAATCTTATTACATGTCCTAGTAGGATATACTGAACATTCGTTGAACATTTAGAATACAAAGTTGAGGTCTTCCTCGATATTAAGTGAGAATTTAACTATGTCTGCGTCTGCGATTCATATTTTCAATGCCTCCAAAACTTGGGATTTGACTCACGGTTGATTCAACTTATAAAACAGCAATTGGAACATTTAGTGCTATGCTTGTCAATGGGTAGCTTTACCATAAAGAGAGCGGTAAACACTGGTAGCCTTCAGACTTGTGTTTTATATCTACTGCTATAGAATCCAACGTTAAATGAGCTCTTAAAGAAATATGATCAGAATGAATGTAAAGTGGTATCATATGCGGGTGACATTGCAATCGCTATATTATTGAAAATTGTCTCGATGTTCTTATGACTAAATTAATTCTTATTCATTACATCGCAATGCTGGCAAAAGAGTGGTTAATGGACTAAACCAATAAAAAGGAACATTGTTCTTCACAAGGAAAAATAAAGTTCCAGCCTTTGGACTGCCGAAGCTTTATGGAAGTTCTTCCAACTTTAAAAATAAAGTAAAATGCCTAGGAATTACTCCAGGCTCCAAGCTTCTATGAAATAATAGCATAGTACAATTTTATAAGAGCCATATGAGTGACATGGGAATTATAGCTTCCTCTTATATATCTAACTATTTACATTATTGGAGTGGAACCTATTCTGTTATATGGTGAAGCAGTCTAGTCACCATGCATAAAAAGTCAGAGGAAAAAATATGCAGCAGCAAGAATAAATTGTAGGGATCCTTGAGCTAAGGCATAGATCGGCCTTCCGGGGTCTGGGCTCCAACGTTGCCCAATTATGTCCGAATCAAGAGTTTGAGTCATTCGAGGATAAAGGTCCCAAAGGTGCCAAATACAGGGGTATAAAAGGTAAGTTTTACACTTACCCTTTATGAGCTGACGAAAGCTGACAACTCTCTTCTGGGATGTTTCCTGTAAATTACCAAGAGGCATTTCGATGGCCTATGCTAAATTGCCCCTTATGCACGAATACTTGAAGAATGCTGAGAAATTCTGGATTAGTTATCCTGTTTGATAGCTAGACATATAAGGTCGTTCTAAGGAACTACTGAGAATTACCTCGTATTACAACACCTTTCCAGACTGGGTACTGCTGAATCGGTAGGCATGCGAAGCACATGGCTACATGCAATAACTTTTGCTAGAGTTACAAATGTGATGAGGAAAAAGAAACAATTTTTCATGTGCAAGTGTTGAAGAGTGAACTGTCTTGGCTTTTATTTCTCTTTTTGCTTAACTGAAGTATTTATGTTAGGCATGAGAAAAATAGTTCATTAAAAGATCAGGGTGGTTCCCCACTTGATAAAAATGTATACTTGTTTTATAAAGGTAAATTATTTTTTGGATAAAAGATGGAATTTCAGTGTGAAAGTTCATGGATGGCACCGGAAAGTAGATATGTGGCCAGAAATTCTTCTTCACCATCTACCAGCGCTTAACCCGTACCTCTGTCCGTAGGCTCAAAAGAAGATATGCCGTAAGAACAATAAGGACCTGCTCACCTGGAAAACATAGGAAACCTGGCCTATGCTCATACTCCACTGCGAAAGCAGAAAAGAAAAGTTGCTCTTTGTCAAAGAGAGGAAAAATAGCCTGCTCCGATTGCGTAAAGTTCTCTTGTTTTCGCCTTGATTTCTGGAGGTAAAGTCAACATTAAACCAAGTTTGTGGTATAATAATACTGGTAGTAGGCATAATGAAATTATAGTTTCAGAATGAACACCCCACTCTCAACAACATTTGGATATTTTTCAAAAGAATAAAGATGATTTTAAGAACAACTTTTTAGCTATGAGTGAAATTTGGATTTCTCACTATTACCTAAAATTGCGATAACAACCTGTAGAATATGTTGAGACCGACGTTTCAACTCCAAACTGTCAAAGTGCTCAAATCATCGATGGTTATATCAGTTTTCTGGGATGCGGGAAGAGTATTATCGATTGACTTCTTGCAAAGTAGTAATACAATGAAAGAAAAATATTATTGAAACCTTTTAAACTAGCTGAACGTAATAATTTTTGAATAAAGCTCTTGTTTCGAGAAGAACAAAATTATGTTTCATCAGGGGAGTTAATCGGTTCATAAACATTCTTTGGTAATGAACAATATTTCCACTATGAATTTTTGAAAGATCTCCCTATTCAGCTGATCTGGCGTCTTCTAACTTCCATGTGTTCCCAAACCTTAACGGAATCCCACACGGGAAGCATTTTACATCAATTGAATGGTTATTTTGAACGCCTTCTAGAAAATTACCGCAGGAATCATAGGAAAAAGAGGTATTCAACTGAGAGTAAATGCTTTTTGACTCATTAATCCATGTTGTTGAATATTCGCCTTGAAAACATTTCAAGAAAACTATTACAAGGCTAAACTCAAAGCAAATAACAGATAAAAGTTCGAAGGATTCAAATTGTTAAAATATTGATTCGATTTCTGTGAAGAGCTGCAAGTTGATTTATGTGTAAAACTCAGTTATCAATTTGGAGGATGAAGTTATGATTTAAAATGCAATGCCGTAAAGGAGTGAAATTGCGATTTTTATTCTGTTTGTATATTTAGATACGGATTTTTGATGGAACAGTGGCTATTTATTAATAGTAAGAAATAATAATCACCAGAATTTAAAACAGTTCAAATGACTAAAGTGCCGAATAAGACCAAATAATTCTTTTAAGGGCATCATAAAATTATGAGTTAGTGGCAATAGTAACGTCCACTCATAATTCTTTTCAAAGTGGTTTTAAAAATTAAAGGGCTAAATACCAGACGGAAGGATATTAATAACGCGATCTTCTCGGTTAGAAGTAAAAACTTTGGGAAAGCATGGGACTCATCATAAGTATCGATTGTACTTAAGTTTCTAAATTAAACCCCGTTGAAGGTTATCGTCTGTATGCATAATTTTATTATATTTATTGAATAAATTTTTTTACTTTTTAAAACTTTTGGGTAAAGGTGGGTTATTCATATTATTTCAAACTTTTCTTTAAATTACTCCGTGATACTATTGTGGACGTTGTGTGAGCATCGATGTAAGTTTTTCATTAAATTGGAAACCTGCCTCCTTTTATTTGTATTCAAAAAATAATATTTTCTTATTCTTTTGTTAGGAAGGACATTTGTCACATTTAAAGCTTTTCATAATAGTTATTCTAGAAAACTATTTTTGTTTTCATTTTTTTCGCCGATAAAGATTTACTTCCGATAGGAAAATCTAATTTTGTTCAAACTTATAGACGTTTTGGTTTTAATGTGTATGTAAATGCCTCAATAAATTTGTTTTCGGTATTTATGACTAATATTTTTATAGTTTTTTTTTTATTTTACTTCTTTAGCATTTTTAACGTGATCATAAGCGCTTTACTTAGTTTAGGTAATTTACTTATTTAGATTTAATGTTATTACTTTTTCGTATTTCATTTTGCTTTTGTTTGTTCATTTTGGGTTACATTTTTATTTTAAATTAGGCACAATCATTATACACTTTACGAATATAAAAGTTTTGACCGTACATTTTCATATAGGCCAAAAAGAATTGAAAGTGATAGAAAAGAGAAAGAAGAAGTATTTGAAATTTTACTGTGACAACTAGACTGTTTGTTCATTTATTTTGGAAAACGAAGTAACTTCAGAGAGTTAATGGATGGTGAATTGTAGAAATTCATACTCTAAGCGACATTCACTGCATTGAATCTAATGCTGGATTAAAGTGAAATGAAGTCATGTGAAAATTTAAAGATAATAGATTCATTTAACCAATTCTAACAAGTTAAGAACAAACATATACGAAAACATAGTCTGACTAACTTTCTTTTAAAGTGCCTCGTAATAAGGACGAAATTGTATAATTCTTCAAAATTAATTATATGAGAATTTTAAACTAAATTTTAAGTTATTTCAATGTCGTTACGTTATAGAGCAGAAAACATTTGCATGGGCGTTTCGTGGATCATATAAGTACATAAATAAAAAAGATCTTCCTACTAAGTACATACAAATACAAAATAAACGAATAGGTACTAAACACTAATTAATATCAAATTTTCACAGCATGATCACAAAATGTTTGTTGTCATATTATAAACTAAAGTTACTAAATGTTTTGGAAAACTGTTGACATTTTAATTTCAAGCTACATTTAGCACCTAAAACGGGCTTGTTTCAAACGACTGGATTTTACAACAAATATTTCATTTATAAATTAAAACGAAACATTTAGGTCATTTAAAATTTACTAATAAATATATACAATTAAATAGGTACATTATGAACAGGATTGAATTCATCGATGGTTATTGCTGATAAGTCTTGAATGAATATATGGATTTTTTCGATTATATTTGATCTTATGTAATTTAGTATCAGCCATTGATGTGAACAATTCTGTATTTCTATGTTTTTGTTAAATATCCAGTCTAGCCATTTTTATTTAATGAGTATCTTAAAAACTTTATTCATATGAAAATTATCGCCAAATTCTTATGTAAATTTAACTAATAATATTATAATTATTTAAAACGATTCAAAAGTTTCTAAAACTAATATTTATGATTAACATTTTAAAAAATGGAACCTAAAAAGAGCTGATTCTACTGTTTGAAAACAAAGAATCCCGCCGGATCCCAATCATTATCATCCATAGGTCCGAAACATTCATCTATATACCACTCCAGAGTTTTGTACAGGTGTAATAATGATCCGGATAGTTGATGATCTTCGTCCGTGTACACCTGAAATTCAATTAAAATACTGAATAAGCTTAGTTTAATTCAAAATATCCTTTAAAAAAAAAATGGTCAGCAAAAAATTCGTATACATTACCCGAAACGTATAATATAAGCATCATTTTTAATAATACTATCTGAAAAAAATTCTCACCTGATGTCTGAATTTGACGTCATTATCAATCAGCGCTCTGGCTAACATTAACGAATGTTCTTGGTGTATGAATAAGTCCGCAGTCCCGTGTATGATCATGAAATTGCGATTTTTAAAGTTTTCCACTTTTGACGTTAAATCTGATTCTTGAAGTGCTCTTAAGTAGTCTCCACCCATTGGAATATATCGTTCCGTAAAAAATGAGTCTGTGAATAAAATGATTGCAGTAACTATTTAGCCAAGCATCTCAAAAGTAATTGACATACAATGATAACCAAATGAAACCACTGGGTTAATTGCAATACTGCATTGTAAAACTTGTTGAGTATCATCGGCTAATGTTAACGCTGCTGCATACCCACCATATCCCCATCCATATGAGCATATTCTGGCAGGATCTACGAATTTTATATTATCCCGAAGATAACTGCAATATAGGCAATAAGTTTTATTAGGCACTACTAATAACTGGTAAATATTATTTTTAAAAAATTAACTCCTACGAGCAAAATGCTGAAATATTCATTAAAATTGAAAATAACT